>BDJD01003108.1:265819-295637 GCA_002564525.1 Rosa multiflora
TAACAAAAGATAACTAAATAAAAGATAGGAAAAACATAAAAAGAATGGAAGGGAAAATAAAGGGAAGATGGATGAGTCATCTCCGCTCCTTAGGTGTCTAAATAGTGCTCCCGAGACTCTCTCATGTAAATTCGTGCTCCCTTATATAGGGAAGATTTTTGCTCATCTTTGGTTTCAAGTTTCCTTGTAAGACTTGAGATTAGATTTCTTTTTTGATTTGGAATGGGAAAAATTTGAAATATCTCTTGTAGAAGTAGGAATACATGTGCTCTTTGAATCCTCATCTGAATTAACTTCCTTTAAACAATAGGATTGATGATCTTGTACTACGAAACTTGAGTTCTCCACGAATGGTTGTAAATATCCGAGCAGGTTTCCTGTCCGACCTATCTTCACTCAAATAATCATAACTTTCTCCAGAAGTATCGAAAACGAGATTTGTAAAATTATACAGAAAGTAGACATTCGTAGCTTTCCATGCATATAAGGATCATTGTCTGATTCGATATGGGTAACTTCTAGTAATTCAGTGAAGTTAGGTGTTCTGCATAGACAGATTCTTGGACCTGGGCGTCTTTCAATCCTAGTTAGCTCATTTTGACTTATTTTCTTCTCTCTATGAAACAAACCTACAAAAACACTAAAACATGTAAATGAATCCTAAAAAAGGAGAACTAATTAAACAAAAAATCAAGATTAAGAGGCATATAAATATAGGAAAATATGAGCACATCAATGGGACTTGATAAGAGCACAATTATTACAAAAAGAATAAAAAGAAGTGTGGAACTAAGAGTAGATCCTAAATGAGCTAAAACGGAAGAGGAGGGATGACCTAAGCGATTGTGCCAAAGAGACGAGTCAACAGAGGAGAGAGCATGGGGGATTGTGAACTCGGAAGACAAGTTAAGCAGATAGAGACCATCTTTGCATGGGCCTTGAAATAACAAACGACCAGTATGTAAAAAATAGATTTGATAGAAATCTGGAGCAAATAGGAAGAAGACAAGATTATCCTTGATGAAACGAGCCACAGAGAGAAGATTTTTACGAATTGACGGAATGCGAAAGACATTTTGTAAAGAAAAGTTGGAAGAACCTAATGACAAGGGGAGGTTACCAGTATGGGAAACATGCATCTAGTCCCCATTACCCATATATACATTATGAGGCCCACCATAAGATTGTGGATTGTTGACAGGCAGAGCTGTCATGTGATGGGTGGCACCAGTGTCCGGGTACCAAGTTGGATCAGCAACATAATGGACTCCAGCAAAAGGGGAGCAGTATTTGGGCTGAAAAACCTTTGTGGGCCTTGAGAAGAATAGGAAGCCCAGATAGGAGAAGAGAACAACCTAGGCACGTTGTGTTGCATCATGTACAGAGGTTGTGGGACAAGGAAGACCGCTGTGAAAAGGAATACTACTGTTGCTGCTGCTGCTGAGAGAAAGGATGACAATTATGGCCAGTGGTTGATGGTGGGACAAGGAATGCTGGTGCTGCAGGATGAAGGTATGATACCTAAAGGAAGATGTAGGAATATTGGAAAAGGAAGAAGGAGAATAGAACAAGGAATGATCCTAGGCTGATACCATGTTGAATATGATTTTCATTGATCTGTATGTTTACAATTGTACCATTATATAGCTAAGATCTGCTCTACTGTTACCAACAAAATTCAATGCTAGAAATACAAGTATTCAAAACTAATCTACAGTTACACAATCAGTTTTGATTGTGGAGAGGTTACACAATCAAAACACACAATCAATTTTGATTGTGGAGAGGTTACACAATCAGTCTTGATTGTGGAGAGGAAATCAATGTAGGAGAGTGATTTTCTCTAACAAAATCAATATAAAGTGCTACTAATAAGAGTTTTTAATATGTGGTTCGATCCAGCTGGTTAGACTACTTCCATTTAGTATCATATAATACTACTCCAAAGTACATGAATTTTGATGTCAATGTTTTTTTGGAGTATTTAACTTTGATTGTAGATGAAATCAAAATGCAATATTTTCTCTATAAAGTAAAGCTTATTGTCGGTGATATACAAATTTTTGGTGAAAATTTCGGTGTCAATTTCTTATATATGCGTAAATATTTTAAAAATTAAGAATTTCGTAGAAATTTTCAGGAAATTCCTGACAAAAATGATATAGCATATGAGTTTCGTTTCGGTACTTTAAGTTTACGGAAATTTCAACAGTTTCGGAGAAATTTCAAATCTTGCATTTAATGAATGAGTTATTTGACTTAAAAAAAAAAAAAAAATGTGCTTGTGCATAACAATCACAAGCATTCAACATAAATACAGAGCACAAAGAGTCCCACGTTAAAGGAGATTATAGAACCTCTTACCATCATTTGCATGCATTATTTAGGGAGAATTAATGCCATAAGTAATAACTATTGCTGCTTGACTTCTGTATTAGATTTGTAAATATCGCTGTGTTTCATATGTTTGTTCATTGGCTGGCTGATTTGGGCGTAGCAATGTTGATTTCTGGGATTGGGATACGTCGGTGCACTTGTTTTGGTGCCTAAGTGTGTCCAACATAGGAGAGTATACTAGGCTTATGAGCAAGTAGAAATTTAGTCGGGAGAATGAATAGAGATTATTCAATGTGCCATGCTAATATGCCTATTTATTGAAAAAAGGAAACTTAGAGTGGTTTTATGTAAAGCCTGTCATTGTGTACAAAAGCATATTCTCATATTTCAGTATTTCAACACGCTCTTGGCATTGCTTTTGTGAATTTGATTCCAAGAAGGATGCTTTTGCACAAGGTAGATTTCACATAATTTGATTGCTCTTCTAATTATAATATAAGTGGATAAGATGGGCATCGACGTTTACTTGGTTCAATGCCAACTGTACTTGTATTTGGTTAACCAATGGTGCTTACTTCAATGTTTGTCTCATGGTTGATATAACACTGAGATATGATATGAAGTTTTCTTTAACATAGAGATATTATATGAAGTTTTCTTCAACATAGAGATATTATATGAAGTTTTCTTCAACATAGAGATATTATATGAAGTTTTCTTCAACATAGAGATATTATATGAAGTTTTCTTCAACATAGAGATATTATATGAAGTTTTCTTCAACATAGAGATATTATATGAAGTTTTCTTCAACATAGAGATATTATATGAAGTTTTCTTCAACATAGAGATATTATATGAAGTTTTCTTCAACATAGAGATATTATATGAAGTTTTCTTCAACATAGAGATATTATATGAAGTTTTCTTCAACATAGAGATATTATATGAAGTTTTCTTCAACATAGAGATATTATATGAAGTTTTCTTCAACATAGAGATATTATATGAAGTTTTCTTCAACATAGAGATATTATATGAAGTTTTCTTCAACATAGAGATATTATATGAAGTTTTCTTCAACATAGAGATATTATATGAAGTTTTCTTCAACATAGAGATATTATATGAAGTTTTCTTCAACATAGAGATATTATATGAAGTTTTCTTCAATTATGTGCCCCCGGACCTCTTCTTTAGACTTCCAATTGTATGAGAATCAAGTTGAATGAGTAACCAGGGAAGAAGGATCTAGGACATTGTTTATTTTTCAATCCTGATTTACATGTTGGGACTGGTTTTTTCTAAATAAATTTGGCACTGACTCTCTTGCAAAGGAGTAGAATTGATAATGCAAGAGTGTGCACTGTACCAGATTCAACAAAACATATGAAGTTCCAGGTAGGTTGGGGAATTGCATATGAAGTTCCTGGTTCTCTATAACTCTAAAGATAAATGCATATTGATTAGGGAGTTAGAAGCCACACAAATAGCGAGATAGAGAACCACCCACCTGCTATCAAGAGAGAAACTGCCAATGAGTAGAACTGTATCATGATCCTATCAAATAAGCGATACTGTATCAAGAGTTGCTTGATTTTGGTAGGTACTTGTAAACTCTTTTTGCACCCACTAGTTCACTTGCCCTATGTTTTGTGAAGTCCATACTTGTATGGGTTTGGGTGTGAGTGTGTGTCTATATATATATATATATATATATATATATATACAGGCCTGATCACAGGCGGACGTCCGCACTTTCGCTAAAGTGCGGACGTCGACGCAGCAGGCTGTTCCAAGCGGCGACGGCGGCGCGGGGCTGGCCGGAGGGAGGCCGGAGGCGTCCCAGACCTCTTCTGGGCAGCGATCGAGGTCGGAGGAGGTCGGGATTGCCGGTTTCTGGGCAGCCACCTCACCTGCAACTTCTTGTGAGAGAGAAGCTAATGAAGTTCTAATTGTGTGCTTTCAAAAGGAAGATTTGTGTTCCTAACACAAGTATGGATTTACTAGTTTGGTTGTGGTAGAAGGGGGTCTTTAATTCTAAGGCGGAGGGTTCTTCAAGTTCTGTGTGTCTTGTGAATTGTAATTTATGATTTCTTTACTTCACCACATTCCTGTTCTTGTTTCACGAGTGCAATACATGATCTTGAGCAGCATAATACTTATCAGTGCATGGCCAAAACATATTTGAGAGAGACCCAATTCCATTGTAAAAATATACTGCTTTGTCTTTGGGCCAGCTCATGTCCATACTTCATATTCTAGCGACGAAAAGAGTTCCCATATGGTTCTTTGTTTGTATTTGTGGAAATAGTGCCAGGGTAAGAATGTGCATAGAAGACACTTTAATCTCTGTAACCATTTCAGAAAGAAAAAAGAAAAGAAAAAAAGAAGTTGGTTTTCAGTCTATGTTTGGGCCTTGGGGACAATTTTGGTAGGGGCATATTCTGATTTAATCCATGAAATTTTAAGGATTTAGTCTATGATAAAGCTTTCCATAGGTGCCAGAGTAACTGAGCTGGTCTACTGGATTTTGAATTGAGAAATATAATAGACTATTTGACTAGTATTATTGTTAGCCAAAACCAAATGCTGGGAATTACAGGCCAAATTAGAAGGTAGAAATGAGTAGAGTATATAAGTTCATCTTAAAACTAGTCATGGTCAGCTTCCCAATTGTCAAAACTTGATTGCATCCTAAACCCTAATTAGGAAATTTTGCTATATTTCTATCAAGCAATTCAAGAAAGATTTATTTTATTTGGATTTCACTTTTTCTTTTCATTATTTATTTTTCATCTTATTGAAGTTTCTGGTAGTAATTGTTTTCCTTGATAGAAATTGTAAATTCAGTAGCTAGTTGACTAATTGACTTCGTTTATGACTATCATCTGTAGTAATCATATAACTATTTTCTGAAGGAACACCCTTTAAAACATTACAGGCAACTGCTGTCCTGTAAAGGGTGTTGTAAATCCTGGTCTACCTTTTCAAGTTGAAACTTTGCACTTGAATACACCTGTTTTTCCCTTCAGGGATGCAATGTGCCCAACTTATCAATGATTTGAATGGCAATAAACTATTTTCTGCATTCCATTTTGAGTACTATGAGATGGTACTGGGAGTGGGACTGTGGTTAGATTTTTTTGATGTCCATCCCTCTTCTCCTATGATGAAGAAAAGTAAAGAAAAACAGTATCACCAATATGTATGTTATCTCTTTCCTATTTCATACTTTTTGGTTTCGATTATATTTGAAAGAGATGTTCCGTCTATTTTGTCTCCTCAAAAACTTTCTGATGACGAAATATTTATTTCAAAGAGTTTTCAACTGTTCCTGGTGCTTGCTGATCAAATCAAAATCAATCCTCAGTGTCCACTTTTTTGCGTCATGTTTTTATGATTTATCAATAAAAGCTGCTTCTTTTAATATATAAATAAATCAACGTCAGTGTTTAGCTGGGTTAACTATATTTCCTTTCTGCAGTGGTCACAGACCATCTTCTGAACACCAAGCCTTTTGCATTAATTCAGACCACTGTTGTCGTAATTCTTTTAGCTTCTTCGTTGTGTTATTTAGGGGACACTTCAAAACAAATTTGTTTTTGGTATTCAGATTTTCTCTTTTAGCCATATAGATAGTTGAATAATATTTTGGAAATATGTGAGAGATGGAACAGAGATGAGATGGGATAAAACTATTATTAGTTAATCTATTGCTATTTTTATGAATCATTCTATGTACATCATTTTCTCCTTCTCTGACATCTTTGGTCTCCATCCTCTCATCTTCCTTCTCTATCCTTAATTGAAAATGATTACAGAATGTTACCAAGCTGGCACTTAGTTTTAATTTCTAGGGTAATCATCAGGATGCAATTTGCATTTCAGCAATACTGCATTGACCGTGTGAAGTAAAACCATAGGAGACTAATTAAGAAGGGGTGGTTCTAGGTCATCACTCACGAGTGACAACCAGAATATGAATTATGCAACTTCCTTAACAAATACAATATAACATTAGCTTGTGTTTAGCTGGTCTCTGATTTGATTAGTCACATTGACAGTTCTTCTAATTCCATACCTTTTCTAGAGCCGAAATTTTGTATACGTTGTCTTAAACTTTTCTAAGGAATTGGTATACATTGCAAGATGAATACAGAAATTTAAAAAACATCAAAGCATTTGATATGTTCCTATGCCTCTTTCTGCCTCATGGTTGCATGGATTATTGGTGCACAACTGCACATGCTTTTTAGTGAGTGCTGATGAAAGTGGTTTTTTGGGTCCAGGCAATGGCTCAAGTGGGAGGCATAGTTATGCTGCAACCTGAAGTGGGAGGCTCTCGTGACAGTTTCTTCTTCGCAGGAATTGATAAAGTGAGGTTTAGGAAGCCTGTGATTGCAGGAGACACTTTGGTCATGAGAATGACTTTAACCAAGTTTCAAAAACGATTTGGAATAGCAAAGATGGATGGAAAGGCATATGTTGGAGGTGAGGTGGTCTGTGAAGGCGAGTTCTTGATGGCTAGTGGGAGTGGGACTGCTTGATGGTGTATGTTCTTTCGTTCTTTCGAATATTCAACTTCCTAGTTCTGTATTCTGTTTTCTCTTTTGTTTTCTTCTTGTTTATTATTTTTGGACTTCCTGTGGAGTAATCTACCAATTCGAGAGTTTCAATAAAGACATCATGCTAAGAGTTTTTCTGAACTCAGTTAATTACTGCCATCTGATCTTCGACTTGCTTTGAATTTTTTTTATTTTCTCCAACAACTGCATAACCGATCTTTATGAGAAGGCATAATCATTAAGAAAGGCCTAAATCATTAGTCGATATTTGTGATAAGGCTTCTTGTGACGTACAAATAGGGTGATGAATAATGCATAAGCAAATTGCATCTCAACATGGTCTTGCCATTTCTGCAACTGTAAAACTTGAACTTAACTCTAATAAGTTGCATTTTTTTTAGTGAGAAGATTCGGCCTAATTGTACAGGGAGGGAATACTTTGTTTCTAAAAGAAACAGAGTTAAGGTTGAGAGAGATGCAGTTCCCAATTACATAGAAGTTAACTTTGACTTAGAAGCTTCATCTTAAAGTCAGTTGCCCAAGTTAAATCCCATATTTTTCATTTCTATATATGTTAAAGCTTCAATTCATTGTTTGGCCTCGGAATTTCCGTAAGAGTAGCTTTTGTAATCTTTGTTTAGCCCCAATAGTAGATTTTGTAATCCTGTTTAGCCTAAACTAGCATACTTGAATCTTACAAGTAACAACTTCCTTGCATACAAAAACTTCATTGCCTTGAATTATCATCTGAAGTTTGATTAGCATTGACAATCTCATATATAGTTGTAAGGCTTACTGATGTGTATGGAACTATAGCTTTTGGCTGGGAGAGGGGACCTTATGGAGCACCCAATGATGTACCTGATGAGTGCACGTAACTTATTTTCCACATAGTATCTAATAAGTGGACTCAAATGTAATGAGGGTGTTTGAGTCCTTTTTGAATCCATCATAACCCCCCATGCCCATCTCTTCTTTTTAAGTTGGTAGGAGACATCAATTATTACTTCTGAATATAATGGAATATCTTGTTCCACAAACCACATTTTAAATCTACAGCATTTTGTGGTTGTGTGGGCAATGCATACCCTCTGAATGGGTTTTTGGACTCACTGCTGATCAGGTGTTGGAGACTATTTTCTCTTTGTGTAGACATGATGTGTGTGGAAAAGGTTTGGCACCCATGTTTGGTGACACTGTAATTGCTTTTGGAAAAACATCCTCCCCCCCCCCATCTTTCTTGAAGATTCTCTTGACAAAGCAAATCAAGAAATGAAAACCATAAAGGAAGTTTTACCTATACTACACAAGAAAGGTAGCAGTTTTCACTACTTTAGCAATAAGATTGAAATCAGAAATTGCTGTTCTATTGAAAGAACGAGTTTTACTGCATGATGTCAAATGACTATGGCTGGTCTGGGATCTTGTTGATTTTGGTCTTTAGTAGGCCCCCAATTCAATAGTTTTCAGTGCATTCACTATGAATGTTAAACAACATAATAAATTTTCCCGAAATTATCAGACAACTGTGGTCGAGTTTTACTACTTACTTTCAGCCATTTACATTTATGTACATGTCCGTGGTAGAAGTCATTTAGCATGTCATTGATGTGGTATTATCCTTTACTTTGCATTGCTTCCAAAGGATTAGAGCTTCCTAAATTGAGTTGTGTACTATAAGGAACTTCCTATTATGAATCTGTGCTGTAAATTAGTCATTGTATCTTTTGAATTAATAAGTTATAAATTCTTAAAAAAAGAATTAGAAAGTCTAGTATTGACAATCAGAGTGGTAATGAGAATTAAAAAAATGATAGTATGCGAGTTGATCATGAAAAACAATGATCAAACAGAAGGTTGAAAGCGATATCCAGCACATAAATGTTGATTCCAATTGTCCATATCATAGTTTTCTCACAATAATCATTTGAATGGATAAATCAATAAAGTGCTTTTCGGAAAACAATGGCCGTGATCTCGAAGACTGATTAATTCCTTTTCTTCTAGATGATCAAATTTTGGTTAGTAATGCCCATTACAAATAAAACTACCTAGCTCCTTGAAATTCCAATGATAAACTCTTGATTTACCTCGACGAACGATTATATAATATCGCATTGCTCAGCTAAGCACGTAATATCTGTCCACAAAACGGAGGGTTTGTATCACGGTAGGGCATTATGAGCAAACAAAGTATTTCTTATAAAGATGGAACATCTAATCTATAGAGACTACAATAATCAAAATGATTGTAATGACAATCGAAGTAGCTAAGCGCTTTTTAATATATTGATGTTCCTTGTAAATGAGTTTTAAAGAATGGACTGTTTGAATTATAAAATTGTATTCAGTATGTGTACATAAAATAAATAAACAAATGCCAGACGTTTGTGAAAAAGAAAGAAATGTATACTCAAATGCATGGTTGGTGATGTATCTTGTCCACCCACCAGTGTACGCTTTGTCTAGGTTCGTTCAGCTCGTTCTTTGCTCGATGTTCTTATGCACTCTACCTTTCAATAATTCAAGCATAAAAGTATTAATACTATTGTAATGTAAAGTATCTTTCCTAAGGATGTCATAAAATGCACTAAGGTAAAACAGACAAAAATAGAGTAAAAATTACAATGATAGAGAGATAATGTAATTTTAACTTGTTTCGAGATTTAACATTCATAACTTTTTATTTACTTTGAAGGGCATGTTTAAAATTATCATTTAAGAAAATTAACCAGATGAAATATGATTATTATTTTTTGATCAGATAAACAACTCAAATGCTACAACTAGTGTTTCGTGAGTCGAACTCACAACCTCCCATTTACGAAAGGGAGACTATGCCACTAGACCAAATGGTACTGGGCAGATGAAAAATGGTTTAGTTTTCCAATTATCGAATAAACTGACAAATAAGATATTATAGGAGAAAAAACCCATGATATTTTTGTTAATCATTAAACTAGTCACCACGTGTGTTCTATTGCGTAATCGTGCACTAAGAGCAAGTTCACCTATTGGGTCATTGGGTCACCTACTATTCATAGCTTTTTAGTGTACATTTTCATTCTCTGGGTCACGAAATACACTGTGCCTGTGACCCAGGGCACAAAATACACTATGCATGCCACTATGGTGACCCAGAAAGTGATCCAAGGCACAAAATACACTGTACTCATGACCCAGAGGTTGAAAATAACACTAAAAAGCAGTGAATAGTGGGTGATCTGGTGACCCAACGGGTGAACTTACTCTAATTAATTAGCTCGGTCGAGAATAATACTTTAAAGGATGAAGTGGGCTAGAAATCACATAAATGATACAAGAGCTCGCGGTTAAGTTGGTTATCATGGACAATTTAATTGCAAGGTTAAACCGACGACCGAAGCACCGAAAATCGTCAGTGTTGGCCACCATGTTGCAGGCAAATTGTCAAAGCATTGGTGCCAAATGTCTAGGTCTAATGATGGTTACATAAATAGTTCAATAAATTGTGATCTCGTAAATGCACACTTTTAATTGCCAAACCATATAACAGAAGAAAATAAACACAATACAGGTGTTGGGTTTGAGTCACCATATGAGGGTAGGAGTGAAATCTTTTAATCATTTAAAAAAAAAAAAAATTAAACACAATACATGTACCAAAAGATTTTTTTTTTTATTCTTCCTAATTCATATAAGTACCAATATAGATAAGTATAATTAAAGTTCAAGCCGTACCCATGTTATGTATTGTTGTAGGAGTTAAAACACATGCTAATCTTATATTCCTTGATACCTGAGACTATCATGCTATCAATCTATCTGAGATTAATCTAATAATCTATTAATTACACCATTAATTGAGACCTGACAGGTAAGATACTCAGCTAAAGATACTCAGAAAGAAAGGGAAAGGCAAAAAAGAAGAAGGCAAATTTATAAAATAAAAGTAAGAGACAAAAAACAAAGAGACAGGAGCATTAAGTAAAATGCTAACGTGGAGTTTTGTTGGCACTCAGTGGTCGCAATAAACGGCCCTGATTCACTCTCCCCCTCCCCACAATCTCATTTATCTTCCTCCTCCCACCTTCCATTCTCACTCCCTTTCCTCTCCTCTCTACCTTGCTCACTCCCTCTCTCTCTCTCTCTCTCTCTCTCTCTCTCTCTCTCTATCTTCTCCCAAACCAGAAGAAATTCTAGACCTCTTAGAGAAAAAACCAGAAGCATGTTGTTAGGGAAGCGTCCTCGCCCACCGATTCGGAGAACGACAAGCATGACCGGGATCACCGTCGATCTGAACAACGTGGAAGACCAGGAGCCGACTGAAAACCCTAGCATGATGGATGTGCATGCATCATCGACGGTGGTGGGCCCTGATGGGCCTGTTAATTATAATCAGAGCCCTAACAGCTTGGGGTATCATGAACAGCACCGTTTCTTGGCCATGTTGTCACCCAGAACCAACAGCAGCAACCACAGAAGAAACTCGGCCTCCGACCTAGTCGAAACCGCTCACTTCCTCCGCACGTGCGGCCTCTGCAAACGGAGCTTGGCTTCCGGCCGCGACCTCTATATGTATAGGTATGTAAAGTGTTTGTTGATTCAGAAATGTTTTCTTTCTTGTTTTCGGGTTTTTCTGATTTGAGTTTCCGATCCTCTGCTGATGAACCTTTTTGGTGTTCGAAATTTGAAACAACTTAGTTTTGGACGTAAGCACGATAATAGTGATTTAGTACTGAAGAAAATAAGCAGAGTATCATGTTTCTTCTTGTGTCTGTTGCTATCTTCTTTAATTTTTGGATTTTTCCTCCTTTTTTCTGTTTTCTGATTTCATGGTGCTGTCACATGTACACCAACGATAATATCCATATTGCAAGCAATAGTTTCACATATGTAAAGAAGAAAAGAGAAAAAAAAAGAAGGCAACCAATAATTAAGTAATTAGTGTTTATGAGATAGTTTTAGTATCTCTTTTTAATTCTCAGATTCACATTTCATGACTTGCTAAGTGATCTTGCTCAAGTATTCTGAGTTTTTAAAATTTGATGTGGGATTCAGAAGCCCCAGAATTTTCAAATATCATGTGGGTTTGCATTATTATATTGCTACCGGCGATCGATGATTTAGTTAGTATATTATTATTTTTTCTGGTAATGGATTAATGAAAGTGAAAATGAATTTACTGCAGGGGAGATACAGCTTTTTGCAGCCTGGAATGCAGAGAGCAGCAGATGAAGCAAGACGAGAGAGTAGAGAAGTGTAAGGGGGTGGCCTCGAAGAAAGAGGACCGCCATGCAACTCGACCGAGTTCCAAGGCCTCTGGTAAAACCCAGACTGTGGCCGCTGCTTAATTAATCATACCCAAAAGGACTGGAGATCAAAATAGTCGATCATATTATGTTTATAGTTATTGCACTACTGGTGCAAACCTCCCATTTTCTCCAAGATTAATGAATTGCCCGGCCGGCCCCCATTGACGTTATTTACATAATAGTACTATATATGTTCTTACTGCCCTACACAGGTCCATACCTGTTGCAGCTCTAGCTAGCACATATGTATGTATGCAAGATGGTTATGTAAACTTAAATGTAAAAAGGTCCGTGGGTGCATTTGTTTTGTTAATGCAAATGGGACAGGCCAAATCGAGCTAGTTGCAATTTTTTTTTTCTTCTATATTCTCATTATCCATGTGAACCGGATTAGCTTCCAGCGTTATACTCTGACCGGTAACTGTACGGGTCTATGAATATCACATCGGTAAAATCTAAGGCCTAACATCCATTCTCTTTTAGGGACAGTCTAAGTAGAACCTAAAATATGCATTTATTATTAGCCATCAGATTCACTTATCCGTTAAAATATGTCAAAACTATTATTTAAGTGAGCATGACTCAAAATTTGATTTAATAATTTAATTTATTAATTTGACAGAGTCAGATGAATACCGATTTCCTATTTAATCAATTTTTTAATATAATGTACGTTTTCTTAAAACTCATGGGATTTTTTTTTTTTTTAAGGAAAATTGGGTGTCAATCCATTAAAATCGAGAAGATAACATTACAAAGAAACAACCCACTCAAAAGAAGGGTTACGACAAGATTGAGCCATCCTTAGGAAGCCATGTGGCTAAAACCGAGATGAAACAGATGACTAGGGCAACCTAACATGTAATGTTATCTAAAAAATATAAAACCAAAGAAGAGTATCCTGACACTACTAGGGAAAGCTCCGAAACAACTCAAAAACCAATCCTAATTTATTTGATGACCCAAAAAAAAAAAAAACCTCTACTCTAGAGCACTCCCAGGAGTGCTAACCACCTCAACTGGTTCAATTCCAATCTCAGTACATCCCTCCACAGAAGCTATAGCCTCCCCTTCCATCTTCATACCTTCCTTAGAAGTCATAATAATAGACTTGAAGGCGCTTTTCTTCCTGGGTTTAGGATCCCAAGACATCTTCAATTCTTAGGCTGCATACTGGTCTGTTTGGGATTGTTCTTCCTTCTCGGAGGCTTTCCAATCTTGGCTTTCTTGGCAGGGGATACCAAAATGACACCATTTGCACACTTCAGAGCAAACTTAGGTTCGAACCCCAGTTGGACTAAAGCACTGCTTATAGTAGCAGTATCACCCGCTGGCTTTAATTACCCGCTTTTTGTATTAGATCATATGCAACTCTGAACCTGGACGTTTCTTACCTGTGATGGCTGCAGCGATTGGAGGAGGTGGAGTTACTACTACCTCCGGCAAGGCAGGCTCCTGCTGAAAACATGCAAACTGCACCTCCAAGTTGGCTGCAAGCTTGCCAGGTAGTGTCGACAACGTCAGAGTACGTGGCTGTTACGCAAAAGGATTGGGGATTGAAGCCTTGGAGCCCAAACTAGAAGCTGCAGAAGAGGAAGGCCGATCAAAAGCCCTAGGGTTAGGGTTCGTCCCCACTCTCATGGTTTCAACCTGAGGAGGCCTCTAGCATCCAAAAGCAGGGTGTTCAAGAAAACCCACAAATTCTGCCAAACCTGACTAGTCGTTCATACTTGAAAAGAATCGTGGCTTCCTCTCCCGCCACAAACTCGTACGTCATTGGAGCAAAAACCTACCAAGCTGGGCCTAGACAGCATAACGGATCCAAACCTGTGCTGCCTTCCCACGACGCACCACCGGACTATCCAGTGCCATCACCTCTCCCAATGTTGCTCCGATCAACGCCATTTGTACCTTCAGTGAAAAGCTTCGGTTGCATCCCTATGATCTCAACCCAGACCGAAATGGATTTGATTTGGACCGATGTAGCTTCACCAAACCCATCAAATTCCACTGCTACGAGGTTTCCCGAAAAACAATGGTCCACCGTTCAGTACAAATTCCCTATCCTCTACTGTCAAAAACTGAAAGATATAGCAGTCTCTCTGTTCTCGAATCCTTAACCGATTTCCGTGCCCCAAAACCAAGGCTATAGTATCCATGAATGCCTTCGGATTTTCGCACCATTTTCCCGTAACAGACATCAGGCCCCCATATGTGAAATGGTGAGACGACACCATCGTTGTGCCCACTGGACCAAAGGAGGTCCTACCCTACTCCGTGATTGCCAGAGATGCTACCAAGCGAGCTGAGACTTCATCAACCATGGTGAAGCCCTAGATTTTGGATGCTGAAAAAAGTGGAGGCAGAAAGAAAAAATCGTAGCTCCGATTTATTCTCCATTATTTGTAACCAACTCATGGGATTAGTAAATGGGAATGACATATGCATTCCCAATCATCATAGCAGACCGAAGGATAGTTCTGGATAGTAATAACTCAAAATGGGAGCAAGTAATTAAGTAATCTGGAAGAGTTACATAGGAATATAATTTCAATGGAAAGCTAGCTAAAGCATTTTGTGTACTATATAACTAGTAGACCTGTAAATGGATCGGATCGACCTAAATCCAAACCCGTTTACTTAAAAAAAAAATTCGATCCAAACCTGCTCCGTTAACCTGGCGGACCATTGATAGCTCAATCCAAATCCGTATCCGCCGGATTAATGGATACCCCATCCGCTAATCCGACCCGTTTATAATTTCAAATATTTTAAAATTTTAAATAGTAATATTAAATTTATATCATGATACCTCATAATATATTAATAAAATATTAACACAACATGAAAAGTATCTTCAAAAGTAGAATTACATTATCAAAATTCTTAATGCTTCTTGGAATCTTGGGTGATAGACTGTCCCTTAGATTTCTGCAAAAAATTTGTATTAGAAATTCTTCATATTTTATATTTTAAAAAAATAATAATATATTAATAAAAAATAATATTTTATTATTTCTAAAACGGGCCGGATCATTAACGGATCGGATAGACCTAAATCCGTATTTGATCCGTTAAATAAACGGGTTAACGGATTCGGATCATTAACGGATCAAAATTTTCGATCCAAACCCGTACAATAGCCACAGATTTGGAGCGGGTCCGGATCAAAATATGGTCCATTTATAGGTCTAATAACTAGATTGGAAAGTACTTCACCTTGACATTAATGAAGTTGGATTTTATATATTTGCTTGAATATGTTTATGTGGGGATTGCTTCATGCATCGGTTTCCTTTTCAATGAATTTCATATTCAACAATTATTATTCATTTCTTTGGTGAACAAACCACAGCTTTAAAGCCTTAGCTCTCCTCTCCCCCACATTCAATTATTACCAAGATAATGCCTAACACAACAGTTTTGTCGTCCAGCCCAGAAAATGCCATCTTATGAAAATGAAATTATTAAATGTACATGGTCCTTGATCTCTATAATCTTCGGACCTTCAAGGGTTCGACTTCACATTCAGCCACCAGTTGTACACCCCCAAAATATACATATAACACTGTGTGTTCACAGTTACACAAATACAAATACGTAGTGTCTTTCAAAGTGTGGACTGTGGACATCCGCAAAGAAATGTAAATGTCTCCCTTATAATATATGTTAATCGTTTACGATGCAATTTAATGATCTAAATTGTCTATTTATGATCTATTTTTAAAGGATTAATTGGAAGTTAATTAAAAAACTATTAGTTATACGGTGATCAATTAAATCGATAAACATAAGGCTGATCTTATAAAATTATACATATTGATGATTATAATGATAGCAAAGTGATTGAAAAGTCAAATATTAATTATTAATTTTTCATAAAACAACAACTCATAGAAAGATTGGAAATGAACGAGATCAATCATTGAACTCATTAGAAATTATTCTATTTATGTCGGTGCACTAAATCCTCCCCACTCATCCCCCTTTCTTCAAAGTGTGCACATGCTGTTCATCTTGAAATTGAAATTGTGGTTAGAAACTTGGGGTGTGTGTGTGTGTGTCTCATAGTTAGTAATTTTTCCTATTATACACGAATAAAACACGTACTAACGTTTTTTTTTTAAATGCTTCTGTACTTTGAATTTTTAAAAGGGACTCGTTAAATTTCTTATACTTTTGAAGTCAAGAATATTATACACGTACTATACACGATTTTTACTTTTATCCGTATTTTACACATATTATTGAACAAAAAAAAATATAAATTTATTTTTATTAAAAAATTAATAATTTTAATTAATTAAAAATATTTTGCCTAATTTTTCAACGTACTATTTGATAAAATGTTTGAATAATACACGTACTGTTCTAGTAAAACCCTAATTTGTGTTTGGCCCAAACTCTAGGTTACTTGACCTACTGGTAATTAATAGGGTTTAATTTAGAAGAATCTAGAGATTATCTTTCCTTGTATGATTCAGACTCTATGCCTTGTAATCCTCTATATAAAGAGGCCCCTATTATCAATGAGAATACACAGCGATTTTCCCTCAATTCCCATTTCTCTAAAACACATTATTAACACGAAGCTCTAACCCTGAAACCCTAAATTTGTAGAATTGAAAACCCTGCAGCAGCCCCCGCGTCGCAACTCAATGCTAACCCTACCTAGTTAGCCTCGCTACCCCTGCAACGCCAGCGAACACTCGCCGGCTCTTGAGCTCGCAACCTCACGACCCCGCGACCCCGTGACATTGCGACCCCGTGACACTTAGACCCTGCAAGCATGCCTTGCATCTACCTTTGCAGCCCTGCGCTCACTCGTTTTCCCTGCAGAATCCTCGCTGCCTCGCGACATCCCTGCAGTGATCCCTCAACAGCTCCTGCAGCATCCCTGCACAGCCCAACAACCACCTTTGGCCACCAGATTCCGACAACTTTCAAGGTAAACTTTTCTAAAAGTTCCCGTTTTTGAAGATTTTCATTCTTTTTCTTCTTTTCTAAGGGACTTGCAACCTCCCTTCTTCAACCCCCCCTGCTTTTCTTCTTCATAGGGGAGACCAAAAGCCGAACTGTTGGGGTTCAAGCTCACTCCAAGCTTAGAGCTTGTAGAGCCCTCCAAACTTAGAGTTTGTTGAGAAGAAAAACGATCGACCACATACGTCATTGTTTCGATCTTATCCAAAACCCCTCTTGGAAATGGATTCTCTTGGAAGCGACTACGCTAAGAAAATCCCTAATTTCTTGGAAGCGACTACGCTCAGAAATTTAATAATTTTTCGTGGTAGCCCTTTTCGCTCCAAAACTAACCCTATTTTCTTGTTGTTTTTCAGGATGAGTAACCTGAACAAGTTGAGCTTCGCTCTACTACAGACAATAGGGGTAGGATACCACAAGTGGGTTCGTGATGTGCGCAAGCATCTTAAGGCTGATGGGATCCTGAGTACGATCCAAGAGCCAAGTCAGGACGTGCTTACTCCTCAACAAGCTGCTGCTTTTGAAGCAAATAGAGCTACGAGAGAGGCTAATGAAGCAAAAGCCATCATTCTCATGACAAGGCACATGAATGACGCACTCCAAAATGAGTATCTCAATGAGGAAGACCCAAGAACACTATGGGTAGAACTCGAGCAGCATTTTGGTAACATCCATGATTCCCTGCTTCCAGACTTAGAGGTGAGATGGCATAGCCTCCGCTTCTGTGATTTCAAGTCTGTACTTGCCTACAATTCAGAAGCACTTCGTATCAAGTCTTTGATGGAATTCTGTGGACAGAAAATCACTGATACGATGTTGATCAAGAAAACTCTCTCCACCTTCCCCGTCTCTGCATTGATGGTAGCCAAAAACTATCAGATTGATGTCAATGCTAGACACATCACAAGATCTCATGAGCTAATTGGTGCCATGAACGTAGCTGAAAAGCACGACAACATACTTGTAAAGAACTATAACTCTAGACCTGTGGGCGCCAAGTCAATTTCGGAGTCTAATTATAGTCGCGCCTCCAAGGGAGGACGCAAGGAGTGAAACCCTAAACATAGGGATAATTCTGGACGTTCTGGTCCATATTCTCTCCCCAAAGAGGAAGGAAACCACCAAGATAGGCGTACACGGAACCGTGGAGGAAAACGTGTGAAGAGAGAGAGAGGCCAAGCCTCCGGTTATGGTGGTGACACCACCAAAGGCAATAACCTTCCTCAAAGCGCTTCCAAAGTGCCTTGATCAAGGGAACCTGATCATAATGATGCTTGTCTCAGATGTGGTTCAACTGGACATTAGGCCAAAGCATGTAAAACATCCCAGAATGTTGCAGACGCATACAAGAGGTATCGCGAAGCAAGGGAGACAAACTACATGGAACAAGAAGATCAAGATGGCGATCTTGATCTAAGGGTGGAAGACTTCAAGAATCAAGACCCAGAAACTGGCGATTTTGATTAAGTCTTTTTATTTTCCAAGAGATGTAGGCAATTGCCATATTATTTTTGTAGTAGATGCCAATGGTATTAGTCTTTCTTCAAAGTAGGCGTACTCAATGTAAGTGTGATGCCTAGGAAGGTTTTGAGATAAGTGGTACTGAAGCGAGCCTTACTCCAGCGACATCTCTCTACTCACCTGGTCACAATTTGCATTGGAATTACCGAAAGAAGTTAGATGACTACCATTGTTTCACATTAGCTCGTTTATTGGATTAGATTTTCTTTGATCAAAAGAAACAATGATGTAATTCTGTTTGGCTTATTAATAAAAGTCGAGTTCTTTTCTTTATGACTCCCTTTAATTATGAGCTTTTCTTTTAGGAATGGATGAACTACAATGTCTCGCGGATAGTGCAACTACGCACACCATTCTACGACATATGCAATTATTCTTGGAGATGTTGCCTACTTATTCCTCTATGACTACGATGGCTGGGCCATCAGGTTTAGTTCAAGGACATGGAATGGCCCAATTCCTATTGCCAAATGACACCTTGATCAAAGTCGCAGAAGCTCTCTACGCTCCTAAGGCAAATCGAACCTTATTGAGCTTTAAAGATATAAGAGCCAACGAATTCCATGCAGAAACGCATAATTGAAAACGGAAAAGAGTTCATTTGCATTACCTCTAATGATTGCAGGTGAAAGCGCATCTTAGAGAAGCTTATGTGTCAATCTAGTGGACTTTATATCACTACAATTCGACCAATTGAATCCAATAATGTAATAAGAGAAGATCTCTTGGATTCTGACACATACTGGCTTTGGCATGACCGACTAGGACATCCTGGTCGTGATATGATGCTCCGTATAGTAAAGACTTCATACGGACATCCATTCTTCAGAGTGAGAAGGAGCAAGAATCAAAAATTGATTTCAGGACTTAGTAAGATAGTAGCCTCCTCTGCATCTGGCGCTGCAGCTGTCTTGGGAAGCCATAGGGCCGCTCAAGTTTTTTGTGATGACGCCATAAATGGGGATTGACTATCAAACGACTACAGATGATAGCAAGGACATTGGTTATGAAAACCAATCTCCCTGCTTCTGCTTCAGGATATGCAATATTGCATGCAGTGACGCTAATTCGTCTATGACCCACTGCCCAATCTTACTCTGCGTTACAACTAGTGATTGGGTATGTGCCTGATATCTCGTACTAACGCATTTTCGGGTGTGCTATCTATGTGCCTATTACGCCGCCATAGAGTACCAGGATGGGTCCACAACGACGAATGGGCATTTATGTTAGCTATGAATCTCTAACTATTGTCCGCTACCTTGAACCCTTAACAAGCGATCTCTTTACTGCTAGATTTGCAGATTGTCACTTTGATGAGACAGTCTTCCTGTCGTTAGGGGGAGATAAGAACACAGATGTTCAATAGGAATGACATGAATTGTCGTGGTCTGTCCCCACTATGTCTCATCCCGATCCAAGTACCGCACAGTCCGAACTTGAAGTGCGACAAATAATCGAGCTCCAGAACGTAGCACATACTCTGCCTGATGTGTTTTCTAATGTTGCTAAAGTGACGAGATCACACATACGTGCTGCAAACGTACCTGCAAGGATCGATGTCCCGAATACTGGACATCACGCTACTCCTGTGACACCAGGAGATGGCGCTATTGCCCAATATGGCAATGATGTGGCGTCTATGGTTGCAAGTCCCGCAAGGAAGCGCGGTAGACCGATTGGTTCTAAGGATACTCGCCCTAGAAAGAGAGCGAATGAGGCACAAACAAATCCTTTTATCATCGATACTCAAAATCCGTCCTATGAGAATGTTTTGGATTATGGTTATGTCCAAGAGACATCACTGGGGGATGTCTCAATGTCAGAACCTATCCCTGAGAACATAGAGACCTCTGTGAATTACACTAATGTACATAGGACGTGGGAAAGAAGCTTCATCGTCATTGATGATGTATTCGCGTATTCAATGGCGCATGAGATTATTGAGACCGATGATATCAAACCACGCTTCGTTGATGAATGCCAACGTAGCGCTGATTGGCCAAAATGGAAGATGTGATCAAGGCGGAACTTGGTTCTCTAGCGAAAAGAAAGGTATTTGGACCAGTTGTGACAATACCGCCCAACACCAAACCAGTTGGTCACAAATGGGTATTCGTTAGAAAGCGTAATGAGAGAAATGAGATTGTAAGGTACAAAGCTCGCCTTGTGGCGCAAGGCTTCTCACAGCACTCTGGAATCGACTACGAGGAGACCTATTTTCTGTTAATGGACGTAATAACGTTCCGCTACTAGTTTCTGAAAAACTAAACATGCAGCTTATGGATGTGGTTACTGCGTATCTATATGGGGATCTAGATACAGAAATATACATGAAGGTCCCAGATGGACTTCAGTTACGCAAATCAAGTGGCTCTAAACCACGGAGCGCATTTGTAATTAAATTGAAACGCTCACTATATGGATTGAAACAATCCGGACGGATGTGGTATAACCATCTAAGTGACTACTTGATTGGTAAGGGATATGTCAATAATGAACTATGCTCATGTGTGTTCATAAAAAAGACAAGTTCTGGATTTGCAATAGTAGCGGTTGATGTCGATGACATGAATATAGTTGGCACCCTTAAAGAGCTAAAGGAAACCGCTGAACACTTGAAATCCGAGTTTGAGATGAAAGATCTTGGGAAAACACAGTTTTGGCTCGGTTTGGAACTTGAGCACAGTAGAGATGGTATCCTGATTCATCAATCAGCTTATACCCAAAAGATGCTTAGGCGTTTCAACACTGACAAGATTAAGCCTTCAAGCACCCCAATAGTCGTCCATAGTCTTGATCCAAAGAAGGATCCATTCCATCTAAAAGATGACGATGAAGAAGTGCTAGAGGCAGAAGTGTCATACCTAAGTGTAATAGGCACATTATTGTACTTAGCGCAATGCACAAGACCAGACATCTCATTCGCTGTGAACTTGCTAGCTAGATATAGCTCTGCGCCAACACGACGCCATTGGACTGGTGTTAAAGATATCTTTCGATACCTAAATGGTATGATTGATATGGACTTGTTCTATCCCTACATAGAGAAGATGGATTCGGACCCATCAAGTGATAGAGACGCCATAAATGGTGGACTACATCCCCTCTCCCCATCCCAAAACGATATAAGTGTTTTGGAAGGTTATGCTGATGCTAGGTACCTCTCTGACCCACACAAAGGTCACTCCCAAACTGGATATGTTTTCAACATGGGAAAGACCTCAATATCTTGGAGGTCTACAAAGCAGACCTTAGTCGCTACCTCTTCGAATCATGCAGAGATTATTACTCTTCACGAAGCAGTTCGTGAATGTATATGGCTTCGATCCATAGTTACGCATGTTCGAAGCAATTATGGTCTGAAGTCTACCAAAGATGAGCCAACAAGCATCTATGAGGATAATGCTGCTTGCATTGAACATATGAAGCAAGACTACATCAAATGTGACAATACCAAGCATATATCGCCCAAATTCTTCTACAATCAGCAACAACAGAAGCTCCTTAAGATCAAAGTGAACCAGGTTCGATCTGAGGACAATGTGACAGACTTGTTTACTAAGTCATTGCCCAAATCCATGTTCGACAAAACATGTGGCAAGAATTGGCTTGCGGAAATTATCTGAATTCTCATGATCGTACGTAGTCATCAGGGGGAGACGCAGACATCAGGGGGAGATGTCTACATGTTCACCTCGAAACGTGAAGGGTGTGTTGTGCTCTTTTTCCCCTTCGACCGAGGTTATTTTTGTCCCACTGGGTTTTTGTTACTCGGCAATGTTTTTAATGAGGCAACGAGAGAAGCACCACGTTTGGGCAACACAAAGGGGAGTGTTCTAGTAAAACCCTAATTTGTGTTTGGCCCAAACTCTAGGTTACTTGATCTAGTGGTAATAATGTTTAATTTAGAAGAATCTAGAGATTATCTTTCTTTGTATGATTCAGACTCTATGCCTTGTAATCCTCTATATAAATAAGCTCTTATTATCAATGAGAATACACAACGGTTTTCCTTCAATTCCGGTTTCTCTAAAACACGTACATATTTTATGCTTACTATACACGTTTTTTTTTTTTTTTTTACTAATATGGTGTGTCTGTGTGTAGTAGGCCAAAACCAAAAGGAAAAAGTCCGCAATTGGTTGGCACTTTTTCTTTCACTTGTGATGAACGCCCCAATATCCTTATTAACCTATTTGCTATTTCTATTTGGTACTTGCCAAATCTAGTGACAGGTGCTTGTGTTTTTCCTAAAAAACAAATCAGCAAGAACAAAATTCTAGTGAGTGACTAGTGACGGTCATCTTGGTGTTTTCACAAAAGTCTCCTTTCCATTCCACATTTATTTTCATTTCTTTCTTTTCTCCAAATGAAAGTGGATTTCATCTACATTTCATTTTATGAACAAGAAAGAGTTTGGGGAATCTGTGGCATCGTCAGCTTAGAATGGACGTTTCCTAAATGAAAATTGAAAGAGATTCATTTGGAGTTTTATGTTGATTGGTACATGGGTTGGTGTATATGTGTTACTATGGGACCCCTCGACATTCACATAAAGCTCCCATCCTTTTTGTCACACTGGGACCATTCACCCACTTGGTGCTAGCTCAATGCTCATCTACCTCAGCCTCAATTATAAATGTAACTTTGAGCAAATAGTGAGGTTAGTCTTGTATAGAATCATTGATTGGAATTTGGATATGAGTTTGGAGAATCTTGATAAATATTAGTAAATAAATTGGCAGTATGTTCTGCAAAATTCCTAGTAAATCCACATGATATGAATAGGATTTAACTTGGAGTTCAATGGACTCAGGCCTAGGGTTCAATTATATTTATGTGAATAAGTTTCAGGTTGGATCTGGATCTTAGAGCATTTATGTAAAGGTCCACTTTAATTGAGCTAAAAACAATCCGTACTAGTATGTGTTTCTACTCAATCATTCGTTCATTCTTATATCTTCTTGGAACGGATTTTTAGTAAACAACCTCAAACTTTGTTTTCAACCACGCTCGCGCCTTCAGTCGGCAAGTACTTTTTATTAATGTATTAAAATATCAAGTAGTTAATCTAATTTATATGTTCGATTTCTTTTTTATCGTACACTAGCTCAATCTCGTATGAACGCTTTTATTAATGGTTATTATTTTCTTCTTTTTTGGGTGTGATAAGATTTTAATCTAATATCTATTACAATTGTCTTTATTATTCATCTAAAAAAAAATTTGTCTTTATTATTAATTGTTAATTATGTTGTAAAACATAAATTGCGAGAGTTTGAGAAAAGAGAGAAATGATGCAGAGAATAGGATGTCTTTCTATTTATCTCACCATGAGGTTTATATAGGACTAACTTAGGTATACAAAAGGTAACTATTAATGATTACATCAATCACTCGTCTGATTACAAATAAATCAAATGCTAATTATATTTTGTTGATTACCAATCAATCTTAATTGGTGTAAATCATGCAACACTAATTGCTATAACATGAATAGCCACATTAATATTTACAACACATATCTTCATGTCAATAGTGTTGCCCCTGTTGTGCTCTTCTAAGTTGCCTCGTCAAAAACCTTGTCAAGTAAGAAAAACCCTGTGGGAAAAAACAAATTTGGTCGAAGGAGATAAATAGCACAACGCGCGTGAATGTGGAGTAGTCGAATCACAACAGAGATAGGTGAAGTCTTCTTATCAGCATCATAAGTAGGTAGTATGTCTACGAGAGGGATGCATTAGAGTTGCCGCACCAAAACCTTGCCTGGTAAACCCAGATGTTGTGCTTTTCTAAGTTGCCTCGTCAAAAACCTTGTCAAGTAAGAAAAACCCTGTGGGAAAAAACAAATTTGGTCGAAGGAGATAAATAGCACAACGCGCGTGAATGTGGAGTAGTCGAATCACAACAGAGATAGGTGAAGTCTTCTTATCAGCATCATAAGTAGGTAGTATGTCTACTGTTGTGCTCTTCTAAGTTGCCTCGTCAAAAACCTTGTCAAGTAAGAAAAACCCTGTGGGAAAAAAAAATTTGGTCGAAGGAGATAAATAGCACAGCGCGCGTGAATGTGGAGTAGTCGAATCACAACAGAGATAGGTGAAGTCTTCTTATCAGCATCATAAGTAGGTAGTATGTCTACGAGAGGGATGCATTAGAGTTGCCGCACCAAAACCTTGCCTGGTAAACCCAGTGGGAAAAACCTGTGGTCGAAGGGAAAAAAAAGAGCAATTGCATATATGTCGAATCAAAGCATCTTCAGAATGCAGTAAGTGGGGTGACCATGCCAAAGATGTGCCTCGTCAAAACTTTTCCAAGTAACAAAACCCAGGGGGACAAAATAACCCTAGACGAAGGACAAAAAGAGTACACGATGGTCAAGTGGGTATGCTTCGGGATACTCCCTCTGATTTCGACTCTCCCTGAAAATTACATGTTAGGTAATGCAGATAATTTAAGTAGACCAATACCTTGTACATGCTTCTGGAATGTAGACTTTGGTAGTGACTTGGTAAAGAGGTCTGCACGCACTACTACAAAAATTGAATCAGACGACAGTATGCAATTTTCTGTCGTGTGATTGAATTTTTTTTTCCAGACGTCGTTTTTGTAAGAGCCGTTGTGTGATAGAGACTTAGAAATTAGTTCAGAAGACGTTTAAGATAAAAACTGTTGTGCGGCGCTAAAAAAAATTGAGCGGTAAGTTTCCCATCGTGTTATAAGAGTACACGATGGTCAAGTGGGTATGCTTCGGGATACTCCCTCTGAAAATTACATGTTAGGTAATGCAGATAATTTAAGTAGACCAATACCTTGTACATGCTTCTGGAATGTAGACTTTGGTAGTGACTTGGTAAAGAGGTCTGCACGCACTACTACAAAAATTGAATCAGACGACAGTATGCAATTTTCTGTCATGTGATTGAATTTTTTTTTCCAGACGTCGTTTTTGTAAGAGCCGTTGTGTGATAGAGACTTAGAAATTAGTTCAGAAGACGTTTAAGATAAAAACTGTTGTGCGGCGCTAAAAAAAATTGAGCGGTAAGTTTCCCATCGTGTTAGTGGTGCCATACCTCATATGAAACCCAAAATTTTCTCCAACATGTATTGATCAGACGATGAAAAATAATATAACTGTGGTCTGATAAAATAGTTTGACAAAAAGGAGGGAGATTTCGCACCACCATTTTTCTTCAACCCCCCAAATGGAGAAGTCAAGTTAACACGAGACAAATCCCAAATTTAAAACTTATGCATTCAGACCACATTATTTTTAATTTCTGTTGTGTGAGTCCTTGTAGGGCTTGTCCAAATTGATATGGCCGAACTTGAAACCCTACACTTAAAGAAAAAAAAAAATAACAAAAACCAAAATCCTCACTCCTTACTCTCCACAACGCCTCACTCCTCACTCTCGAACAAAAACTTGCAGCCAAAATCAATCTTCGCTCGCGCCTCACCTTAAAACCAAAACCAGTCTCTCTTCCTCAAACCTCCAGAAGCCAACAACCCCAATTTTCTCGATACCCTTTTGGCGAAACTGAAGCACTCTCTTTCCCTCACACTCATTCACTTCTACCCGCTCGCGGGTCAAGAAAGAACATGTCCCTCATCTCTACTTAGTCTATGTGGATTGCAGCAATATCCCCGGAGTTTGACTGCTTGACGGCTTGATGCCCTAAATCCAAAACGAGTCGTCCTCTGATGTCCCTTCCAGATCCCCATCACACTCCGCTGAATTCGAAATCCCCAGTTTTCTAGGGTTTCAATTTTCAATCTCAAGAGGAAAATGTTGAAGCGGAAGGCGTCACATAAGAAGATGTTCTCCCCCATCATCTTCGGTACGAGCCCCTCAAGGCCATCACCGACCATAATCCAGCGGTTGTCATCAGGTCTGGGAGCCCAATCTCTAGTCCAAGGTTATGATTTATATATACTGCTGATCCTCTTCGTTGATTTGGTCTGGGTCCTTCAATTAATATTCACTCTGTTTGTTTTAGGTTGACCCAAATTTCAAAAAAGGAGGAGGAGACCACAGTAATTCTCCGAATCACTCCGAAATTCCCAATTCCCATACAATTCCTAGATTCCTGAATCAACCAATCCAATCCAAATAAGACGATCGGTGATCTTCCTTCTCCTATTTGCTCCCTTGATCGGGTGTTTCGTCAAGGCTGGTTCAGTCGAGGAGACCTCTCTCGCCAACCTAGATTCTGCCGGCGGCGCTCTTCAGCTGTTTAGCTCTCTTCTGCCTCTTGCATTGTAACCACCCCTCCTTCATTATCTTTTTGTTTCTTCTTCTTGTTCTGAATTTTCTGAAACTTGGTTGGTGCAGTAGGAATGATGGAGCGCTTTTGGTCACATTGGATGGCAAGGTAGTTTCTGTCAACCCCAAGACGATGGAGCAAAAAAAAAATAACAAAAACCAAAATCCTCACTCCTCACTCTCCACAACGCCTCACTCCTCACTCTCGAACAAAAACTTGCAGCCAAAATCAATCTTCGCTCGCGCCTCACCTTAAAACCAAAACCAGTCTCTCTTCCTCAAACCTCCAGAAGCCAACAACCCCAATTTTCTCGATACCCTTTTGGCGAAACTGAAGCACTCTCTTTCCCTCACACTCATTCACTTCTACCCGCTCGCGGGTCAAGAAAGAACATGTCCCTCATCTCTACTTAGTCTATGTGGATTGCAGCAATATCCCCGGAGTTTGACTGCTTGACGGCTTGATGCCCTAAATCCAAAACGAGTCGTCCTCTGATGTCCCTTCCAGATCCCCATCACACTCCGCTGAATTCGAAATCCCCAGTTTTCTAGGGTTTCAATTTTCAATCTCAAGAGGAAAATGTTGAAGCGGAAGGCGTCACATAAGAAGATGTTCTCCCCCATCATCTCCGGTACGAGCCCCTCAAGGCCATCACCGACCATAATCCAGCGGTTGTCATCAGGTCTGGGAGCCCAATCTCTAGTCCAAGGTTATGATTTATATATACTGCTGATCCTCTTCGTTGATTTGGTCTGGGTCCTTCAATTAATATTCACTCTGTTTGTTTTAGGTTGACCCAAATTTCAAAAAAGGAGGAGGAGACCACAGTAATTCTCCGAATCACTCCGAAATTCCCAATTCCCATACAATTCCTAGATTCCTGAATCAACCAATCCAATCCAAATAAGACGATCGGTGATCTTCCTTCTCCTATTTGCTCCCTTGATCGGGTGTTTCGTCAAGGCTGGTTCAGTCGAGGAGACCTCTCTCGCCAACCTAGATTCTGCCGCCGGCGCTCTTCAGCTGTTCAGCTCTCTTCTGCCTCCTGCACTGTGACTACCCCTCCTTCATTATCTTCACTTTTCTTTCTTCTTCTTGTTCTGAATTTTCTGAAACTTGGTTGGTGCAGTAGGAATGATGGAGCGCTTTTGGTCACATTGGATGGCAAGGTAGTTTCTGTCAACCCCAAGACGATGGAGATTGAGTGGGCCTTGTCCTCTGGCTCCTGAATTCACTTTTCCTATCAGAGATTCTCTTATTTCAACAACTGCAGGAGTGATGATGATCACTCTTTCATTGATATTGGTGAAGACTGGACCCTCTATCATCACAACAACACCAACAAGAAGAAGGTATGCCACGCCAACTAAATCTTTTCATACTATATTATTAGAAAGTTTCCGAAGCCAATGTGGTGGAGAATAGTGGTCAAGGTAGTTTTATGTGCATTGAAAGTATTTAGATGGTTAATATTGTGTTTATTGATGTGCATTTTATATTTTAATATGATTAATGGTAATGCTAGAAACTGTCGTCGAGTATTAGAGAATATGTTGCAAGTACTCCGCTAGTTTCCGAGGATGGAGGAGCATTTGTTTGAAGTTTTCTGTATGTTAATGTGTAGGCACTGATGGCAATGCCTGCTCCCAATTTCAACTTTTGTCTCTCCCTAATTCCAGAAAGAGTGGTATTGTTCTATTCTTTACCGATTTACAATTTAATTATTTCCATGAACAATTGAGCAGTGCATTAGTTGTTTGTAACTCATTAGTGGTGGAATTTCTTCTGCAATTGTGGTGGGATTTCTCTTCTGCAATTGATTATGGTGTTTTATGTTTTTCTCTTGGTGAATGATAAATCATCAGTGGGATGTTGATTTGATTAAAATGAGGTTTGTTTCTTCGAGTAGAAACAAAATGTATGATTTGATTAAAATAAGGTATGCTTCACTTCAATCAACACTTTTGTTTGTTGACGGAAAGCAAAAGTAGAAGAAAATAAATTTACTTGGTTGTACATTGGTAACTTTTACCAGAGCCTGTCATCTTGCAAAGAAAGGCTTTGATGAAGCTATCTCCGAGCTGGATACTTTGAGTGAGGAGTCATACAAGGACAACACCTTAATCATGCAACTCTTGAGGGACAACCTCATATTGTGGACCTCTGACATTCCGGAGGATGGAGGTAATTATAAGTTATTATAAGAGAAAGAATTTGCTACCTTCTGCATTTGTGTTGGTAGAGTTTCTCTCAAGTTGGATTTTATCTTATTTTCTTTTATCTTGAGGATGGTGGCTTTCTGGATTAATGTCATTTCATGCGGATGCATTAGTAAGGACTTGTTGTATCTTGTTTCAAGTCTTGGATGTTTATTTGTGACTTCAAATTTTGGAGTGTCTTTTGACAATTTATTAGATGGAGTAATGGTTGTCTGATGTGTTCCTATCTATTAAAGTCATATTTCGTTGAGTAATCCCGTTACTTATACCTTCTAAATTTCACTTCATATGTGGTGCTGTTAAATGTCATAATAATGGTAGTTGCCTTCAATTAAATGACACCAGCCTATTTGGATTTTTGCAAATTTCGATGGCCCAAGTAGTAGTAGTCATTTGTATGCCTTATTGTTTATTTTCATACTCTTTGGGTTTCCAGCCTATATCACCTATGCAAGAGAGAGCATGGCCTTGCTAGCTCATGTGTGTAGAAAGCTATGTAATAATATGTTGATGTAGAAAGCTATGTAATAATATGTTGATAGTGATCAGATAACATTAGGTGATTTCTTGATACTTTTTCTGGGGAAGCCAAAAAGATATTTGCAGAGTTCAGAAACAGTAGAAGAGTTAAC
>BDJD01003109.1:15758-30905 GCA_002564525.1 Rosa multiflora
CTCTCTCTCTCTCTCTCTCTCTCTCTCTCTCTCTCTCTCTCTCTCCCCAACTTGCTACTGTATCTCCGGCGACAACACCAACCGGCCGAGCTCTGGATCTCAAGGTCGTCAACCGTTATGTCCAAGATCGCCGGGATCCGCTTCTCCAGCGAAGGTAACTCACCGTCTTTTGGTGCATCTTCAAATTCCATTACACAATCTCCGATCACTTTCACCGACGCTTCTTTTTTCTTTCTTCTCAGTTCGATTGTCCAATTCTTGTTGAGTCGTGCAGATCGGAAAATCTAAAGTCAGGCATGTAAATTCTCTTTTGCAGATTTGTCTATGCATTCGTCGATAATAGTTCACATTCAAAATTCGCACCAATTGTAGTTAGACTATAAATTTTGTTGACATGAAGTGGTGGTTCAAAATTTGCAGCACATTCCTAGGTTTTTTAGAAAGGAGCTGTCCACCGTGGTCTAGAAGGATCCAGTGGTGGCTCAGGTCGGCGGTCGGAGCAAGCCACCGGAAAAGTCAGGCTGTTTGGAAGGACGAGGCATTTGAAATATGGTCAAGAGGATGGGGAAGCTTTTATCCTGAGGGCGACTCATCTAGGAATTTTCATTATTCCAAGTTAGCAGCTCCGTGTAATTGTTCTAGTGGCATTTCAATATAGTGATAGTAGCTTTATGTGTCTATGTTAGTATATTTTCAAGCTAATGTCAATAGTTTTTTTTTTGTTTTCAAATTAATAGCTCTCTGTAACTATTATAGTGGTTTTCCATCATAGTGATTGTAGTTTTCTGTACCTATGTTGGTAGCTCTCTATGTTAGTGAGAGTAGCCCTCTAATGTTAGTGAGAGTATCTCTTTGGTGTTGGTGACAGTAATTTTTGCTGTTGGTGAAAGTAGCTTTTGCTGTTGGTGAAAGTAGTTTTCTGGTGTTGGTAAGAGTAGTATTTGTTGCTGATGAGAGTAGCTTTCGGTATTGGTGACAGTATCTTTTGTTGGTGGGGATAATATCTTTTCGTTTTGGGGAGCATAGGTTTTTTTGGTAAGGAGTAGCTTTTGTTGTTGGTAATAGTACCTTTTGTTATCTCGCCGGAGGTTGCCGGAAATCTCACCATAGTATCTTTTGTTGCTAGTGACAGTAGCTTTTGTTGCTAGTGATAGTAGCTTTTGTTGTTGGTAATAGTAGCTTTTGTTATCTCGCCGGAGGTTGCCGGAAATCTCACCAGAGTATCTTTTGTTGCTAGTGATAGTAGCTTTTGTGACCTCGCCGGATGTTGCCGGGATTCTCATCATAATAGCTTTTGTTGCTAACCACAGTAGCTTTTGGTGTTAGTGACAATAGCTTTTGTGGTCGTCGGAGTTCGCTGGAAGTTGACCGGAGGTTGGCCGGAGACCTCGCAGGAGATGAGAAAGAGAATGATTGTTGATTTTGTATTCTAGTGGCATTTATGTAAATATGTTGGTTTTTAATATCCAAAATATAACACCTTTTTAAATCTAGTGGTCTTATGAGGGAAAAAACTAGTTGGTGGCCTTATAACTAAAAGACCATTCAAATATACACTTATATGTAATTAACCCTACAAACAACCCCAACAAATTTTACAATGGCTAACCTATTTTTCCAATTTAATTTTTGTCTCTGCCCATATTTATGAGTTATGTAGTTATGTTGGCCAAAACAAATTAGTATCTTCTTTCATCTCTACCAATAATTTCTCCTAGGTAGAACACGTGTTATATAAAAACAATTAAACACACACACTTATATATATATATATACACACACACACATCTAGCCTTTCGTTCTCGTAACTGAGAGCAAGTGTAGTGTGGGTCCAGATCATGAGACACTTTATTTTACACTTCTTTTTGGCCATTAGAGTTAAGTGTTTTCAATGGTCTTGATTCATTATAAGAATGAAGTGGCAAATGGCATGAGAAAAAAATGTATATATTCTACAGAAAAATTAGATAAACCTTAATTAAATCAATTTTATAAGGAAAATAAAAAATACAAAATAGAAGATGATCATCTTCTTCTTCTGGAAAATATGAGAGGTTTTGCCAATGAGAGCTGGTTCAGTTGGCAAGGGTGGACTTGAGATGTAAACCCACACAATTTCAATTCACGCTACCAACAATCTCTCATTTGGAGGGCAATCTAGAAAATGCATGTCCTGCATAATTCCATACCAATGGGCTAGGCTGGGCTGGGACACTGGCTAGTTTCGTAAGTCCTGTTGAGTTGAGGTTGTAGGTTTGCCCTGGTCTTGGTAGTGTAGGGAAGCCTCCCTCTTACCTAAACTTTTTGTAACAAAAAAAAAAAAAAATATATATATATATATATATATATACGTATACATACATATATATATATATGAGAGGTTTTACCACTCTCCTTTCAGCACCATCTTCTCCTTTTCCTTGACTTGAAAAATTGATTTTTCTTTTCAATTCTCCCTCATTGATTTCATTTCATTTAGGTTTCACACGATTTGCTACAAAAAGCTTCTCACCCAAATTATTCTGCCCTTACTGCGGTTTGTGTTGCAAAAATTCATCCTCCCCTAGTCCCCTTCTTTTCTTCCATAAGGTTAGTATTAGTAATTGTACTACAAGTTTTTATATCTCTCTTTTCCTCGAGTGTTCAATCATTTTTATTATTACTCCTCTTGTTTCTTCTAGGCCAATATCACAGCCTATCATTCGATCTAGGGCTAGATGAAGAATTAGAGTTTTTTTTTTCCTCAATCTGTGCAATCTTATGGGATTCTGCGATCGAAATATGTTTAACAATTACAATAATTATTGTAATTGCAATCAACATGGAGAATATACAGTTGGTGGAAGAGTGAAGCTATGCCTCTTTTTTCTTTTTGAGTAGAGAAGAAGAAAATGACATTCATCTTCTAATTTTGATTTGATTTTCTTTATAAAGTTATTTTAATTTAAGTTTTCATTTTATCTTCTTTCATAAATATATATTGTTTCCACATCATTTGCCACATAATACATGAAATTAATCAAGATCATTGAAAGTATTTAAATCTAATGGCTAAAAAGAAGTGTATAAATTTGTGTAAAATCAAGTGTCCCAGGAACTGGACCCCTATTAACAACACCTCTATTCTAAGTAATAATAAAGATATGTTCTTATCAGTTACATACATACATATATATATATACAGATCCTATCCAGAGCGAGGCATCGCTTTGAAATTTCAGAGCGAGGTCAGGGTTTAGGGTCATTTTTCGGTCGCATATCCACATCTCAACCGTTCAGTTTCTAGGTACTAATGTATAGATCATCTCTGCAAATTTCAACGAAATTGATGGTCTTTAAGGTATCTAACTCGCTTAAACCAATGGACGGATTCGTCCATTAGTTTAAGCGAGTTAGATACCTTAAAGACCATCAATTTCGTTGAAATTTGCAGAGATGATCTATACATTAGTACCTAGAAACTGAACGGTTGAGATGTGGATATGCGACCGAAAAGTGACCCTAAACCCTAACCTCGCTCTGAAATTTCAAAGCGATGCCTCGCTCTGGATAGGATCTAATATATATATATATATATATATATATATATACACACACACATACTATTATTATGAAAAGCGGCTTTGTTAGCCAAAGTTGGTGTGAAAAAGACAATAAAATCCTTAGACCTTATATTAATTTTAGATAATTTTTAATAATTGATTGGTAAATAGCAAAATTAAAAATTATGTAAAAAATAAAATAAATAAATTTTAGATAGTTAACTACCTATATGTCTGCAATAACCAAGCACAATTTCAGATAACTTCCCACTTTTTTTTTTTTTCAAATAACTTCTATTTTTTTCTCAATATATATTTGTAATAAAAATACATTTGTAAATGTTTTAATTATCCTTGTGATTTAATTAATTCTCAAAGTTTAATAATCTTCTAGGGTCGATTCTGTCAAAATTTTAGATATTGACTAACAAAAACCTCTTCTCTTAATAATAGTATAGATATACAATTGCATGGTTTTCTCTGCAATCACTTTACGTAGCTAGATGCATAATCAAGTCGGATCGGGCTATCCTTTTCCCAGTACTAACTACAAGTCTGCAGTCTGCACCAGACTGATCGATGATGAATAATGATGAAGGATCGAAGCTAGCAGACGGTATCTGTGTATTAATATCATACAGCAACTCTCTCCGGCAGGGTCTGCATTGATTAACTCGCTGACAAATCTTTCTGTTCACAGACGCAGTTTCATGGAAACTAGCCCTGATCACATGACTCTGTCTGTACGGCGTCAAGTCCCTTGTCTGATAAAACAAACGCCGAGAGAGAGAGAGAGAGAGAGAGAGATAGAGAGAGAGATTTACCAACTGTGATTAATAAGTTAATATCATACCAATTTAATTGATTCATGTATGCAAAGCTAATTGTAAATATGTGTGATCAGATGATCGATCGATGGAGACTTTTCAAAAGATTATGCTAACTGTAAGGTTTTACTCTCCACCATAGCCAATAGTTCTTACATGTGATGGCCTAGGTTACATAGTTATGGAAGCAAGGCTAGCTATATCGTGTGAGGGCTCTTTGTTCCATTTTTCGTTTCGTGAGATCCGCAGTGCACTATCATTTCGGTATTTTAAACTTTTTACCATTCAACTGTAGAAATCTGTACGTAGATATATATATATATATATATATATATATATATATGTATGTATGTATATATATAATTGTTGTGGTGATGGATCTCCATCTCCATTATCCTCTTTTCTTTTTCTTCTTTTATAGATTAGTATCCGACCGACTGCGACGTCCCCAACTGAACCCAACAATGAGGTTGCTTCCAGGAAACTCAATCCTACCTCGCCACATAAAGGTATATGCCCTAAAATATGTACTAACAAAACGATCAATGTGATATTTGAGGGCAAAAAGAAACCCCATGAATGATGTTATTTTGGTCCCTAGCTAACTGCTGGAAACCTCTATTTATATTGTTGTGCTATGGCAAAAGCTTGTATGTGCTTTATGTGAACAATGCATGAGCTTCCAAGAGTGTCGCGAACTCGCGATATTCAGCTAGAATCACAATCTAGTCCCGATTGAGATCCCTTTACATTTTGTGTTTATGGGATTACACTGTCCCCAACAAACTTTAAGGAATATGCAATATGTACTAACAAAACGATCAATGTGATATTTGAGGGCAAAAAGAAACCCCATGAATGATGTTATTTTGGTCCCTAGCTAACTGCTGGAAACCTCTATTTATATTGTTGTGCTATGGCAAAAGCTTGTATGTGCTTTATGTGAACAATGCATGAGCTTCCAAGAGTGTCGCGAACTCGCGATATTCAGCTAGAATCACAATCTAGTCCCGATTGAGATCCCTTTACATTTTGTGTTTATGGGATTACACTGTCCCCAACAAACTTTAAGGAATATGCATGCTTGAAAGACATCCTTGAAGATCCATCAATAAAGGATTTACCCTCGATTTCACATATTTCAGTTGGTGTTCTACGATAATCCATGCCATGAGTTAAATATATTATCAAATTGTCAGGACAGTTGATATATCTTACTAAGTTCAAAATGAATGAACTAAGAATACAATGAAAAGATGTTTTATGATATTTTGGAGTGTAACAAAGAAATTTTATCACTTTTTATTTTGTAATTGGAGATGAAGTTCACTCCCTAATTTGAAATCCATAGTATTTCTTTCATTTTTTGGTTGAATTCTTACAAAAATACTAAATTTAAGTTACTAAAAACTGAAACATAAAATATGGATTATAAATTGAAATATTTTCCTATGCACCGGCAGTGCAAATGAACTAGTAGATCCAACAGATCTCAGCCGTTCATATTTATAGACAAATTTTTTTTATAACAAAAAAATATACTTGATGTTATCAGCCGTTCAATTCTGTTGGTGTACGTCCACTTTCCCCCTTATTTTCCCTTCATTCCGGAAAGTTTTTTCTTTCCTTTTGCATCCCAAACGCAAGAAATGATCAAGTTTCCTTTTTTGATGCTTACTTTTCACGAACCAAACGAGGCCTAAGTATAGGTCTTAAATATTTATAAAAATTTCTTGAAACTTTCCATTTTGCCATATTTAATAATGATATTGAAATTTAATCGATCAATATTTGCATAGTTTGGTCATTCGCGCAATCATATTTGAACAATTCTTAGGTTCATCCATTGGGTGAATAAGCATATTCACATTCTTTTGTGATTAACGGATAATGACTTTATACTTTTCTAATCCAACCATTCATGTTATATAACGTAATACAAATATTAACTCTGTAAAAAAATCAATCAAATTGAAGACCTTTTAGTTATTCATTTCTATGAAATACATGGACAGTTCATTATAATAGTAGTAAGTGTTGTTTGAACCATCCATTTGTTTGATTCAATTAGATAATTAAACAATTTCCGATTCGATTGATTATTTACATAGATGATTTTTAAAGACTAATTTAAGATATGCAATGTTGCATTATAAATTTATTAAATAAAAGTATATTAATCGACAATGGGGTGAATATGCTCATTCATCTAGGGGTGAACTTAAGAATTGCCAATCATAGTTACTCACCTTTAAGTTAACCTTATTACCAAGAGTTGATCACAATGAAGTTCACTTAATGTCCCCATACTAATTAGTAATCATTATGCAATTCACTTTGACTTTGATCGATCGTATATCATATTTTCTTTTATCAATAGAGAATAGCGGGTGAGAATAACAAGATGATTATCGAAGTGCGTAAAAGTTTTTGATTATCAAAATGCCTATTTGGGTACTCAGATCGATCATGACGTAAGCCGGCTAAGCGAAAGGTAAGACACACCAATCGATGAATCGATCCTATGTGGTACGCATTCTTAAGCTCTTTCATCGTGGATGACTGCATGTACGAGCTAAATTCCTGTCTGCATCGCTTAGTAATCATTATGCAATTCACTTTGACTTTGATCGATCGTATATCATATTTTCTTTTATCAATAGAGAATAGCGGGTGAGAATAACAAGATGATTATCGAAGTGCGTAAAAGTTTTTGATTATCAAAATGCCTATTTGGGTACTCAGATCGATCATGACGTAAGCCGGCTAAGCGAAAGGTAAGACACACCAATCGATGAATCGATCCTATGTGGTACGCATTCTTAAGCTCTTTCATCGTGGATGACTGCATGTACGAGCTAAATTCCTGTCTGCATCGCTCACTTGCCGTCTCCATCTCCATTGTTTTCAGAAACCAGTACTTCTATAACTGCCCAACACTGCTTATCTAACTTGTAACATCCTAATCATTGCTTGAAATAACATATGTATATATATATATATTACAAACCGGATTTTCTGTTGCTGCATACTTTTTAATTTTTTATCTGCCCTAGCTAGCTAGATTGGCAGAAATCAGAGAATTAGGATTCCATATACATCTCTTTGTTTCTCCAGGATTCCATATACATCGATCGTCATTAAGGGGGAGACGGACCACCAAGTCACGAACCATCCTATATTGTTTGCATGCATGCAGCTATTGTGCGTGTAGGGTTTGGCTTATGATGAGTATGTTTACCCGTATCTATAATTAGCTCTGTGTACCTCATAATTTGTATGTATCCGGAGTTAGCTACGTAGCTAGCTTTGCTTTGGCTATATATGTTTGTAGTTTCTTCCACACTTTCTTTGTAAATGGTATGTGGTCCAATTAAGATGCTACGTGGCTGCGGGGCGTTCATGATTGTGGAGTCATCGATCATGTAGCTAGATAGGTAGGTCACTAGTCGCACGACGGAGTCAAGAATTTGTCTCTCTGAATGCGTGATGATTAAGCATGCATCTGGAAAAAATTTTGTCCGGGTTTGAAATAAAATATGGGGCCTTTCATTAAGAGATTTTTTTTAACGCAATTTTAAGAAATATTTTGCGAGACTCACTTTTTAATCACATGTCAGTATATTGATCATTCAATTTTTAAGTATCTATGAGTATATCATCTGTATAAATTTTCAGTCAAATTGATGACTCTGAAAGTGTTCATAATCGTGATTTACCACATTATAAACATAAACGGTTAAAGTTGGACATATTCAATTTATCAATTAATTTAATCTAATTTAGTACCTTAACTGTCATATTATATCTACAGAAGGTTAGTTAAGCAATCACCTCATCTCTTCAGTTCTCTAACATTTTGTCAATGCTATAATTAATTAAAAAAATATTCAAAACATAACAAAGCTATCAGTAGGTCGTGTTCTTTCTATAAAAAGGTGGTTGGACCGTTGGAGGTTTGAAGCTAGCCAGTTGTTATATTCTCTTTACATTGAGAGATACTTTTTCAGTTTACCTCAGGCCTCAAAATCTCATTACATCTCTCATAAACTACTAGAATCTGGTATCTAAAATTCAAGACCATTTGTTTGAGTTTACCTTTTTTGTCCCCTCATTGTCTAGGGCAAACTATAGTAACTAGTTTTCATGAAAACACCACAGAAGGTGGGATGTACGCTTATGGTACTTTAAATTTGCATATTGGATCTACGCAGTACATGTACATCATATATCCATGGACCGTTATGGATTGTCAAACAAGAAAATAATTCAAGTTCGGACCAATGATCTCAAAAAGGCCAATAATACATCTTTCGTCCTTGATTTGTTTATTAAATGTTCTGCATATCTTCATGTTTGAAAAAGACTTCTCACCGCCCATGAATCTCTTTCAATATCATAATTGTAACTTTCTCATCCCTAACACTATACCAAATCAAATTGCTTCAAATCAAGGCACGTTCAACCTCTTTTCCTTCTCAATTATTTTGAATGAAGTTCAGAATTTAGTTATATGGCAATGGTCATTTTTCTGGTAAAATGTAGATTTGTTAGCTTTCATCTTTAATAGGGCTCTAGATCAATTAAGACGAAAATACTGATGTTCTATAGTGTTATAGTGTGTTCAAACTCTAGAGATGTGAATTAGTGAATACTTGCATGTGTTAGTCATTATTTGCTACATCCTAACGCATTGAACTAATCGAACGACTATCATATTCAGTGTCCCAAATCTCAAATCTCACCATAGAACACCTTAAAAAATAATAATAATAAAAAAAAAAAAATCGGAGTGACATCAGAGCACATCCTACAACAAAACCACCAAAAGCTCCTTTTCTTTCTTATCAGAAAAAGCTCCTTTTCTTTCTTATAAAAAAAAGCTCCTTTTCTTTTCCCATAAAGTGTGAATATAGGTAGCTTCAATACATCATGGAGACATTTTTACCTCTTCTTCGCAAAAAAAATCTTTAAACCAAAATGGGAACGTAAAAAAGCAAAAGAAATGGGAAAGCATTTTAGAATTGTGAGACTTAAAATAAAGGGTCCTTGATCCAAAGCCCCAAAATAACGAAAAATTATCCCACTTACTCCAGCAAGAGATTTATGTTCCCTCATACCCAATTTAACGTGAAAGGACCATTTCGCCCTCAAACCAATTTAAGAGTTACAATGACTGCCATCAACATCAATCTCTCTCTCTCTCTCTCTCCCCCCTTTCTCTCTCTTTCTCTTCCCGATCTGAAACTAACTCTCTCTCTCTCTCTCTCTCGACGAAAGCTCAGTAACCTATTGCACGACCCTCCACTTCTACCACGAAAACGGTGCTGCTCATCGCAACGCCAAGCCTCAGAACCTCGAAGGCACCGGAAACTGAAGGTTTTCGATTACGGACCCTCAGATTTTCCGGAGCAGCTCCAGGACGGCCTCCTCCACACGTCTTGCGGGACACCGGCTTACATGGAGCCGGAGGTTCTGTACCGGGTGGGGTGCGACCGATCCAAAGGCTGACGCGTGGTCCTACGGCGTCATCCTCTTTGTTCTCTTCGCCGAACAGTTGTCCACGACTCCGGGTCTTTCTCTCCCCGTCACCACATGGATCTACCACCATCGCCGTCGTCGTGCCATGGCAGTGGCGTAGGTTCATATTCACAGTAGTGGTGGCCATGGCTAATATCGAGCTCACTGGTGGTGAATGAGTAAAGAGGTTTAGATAGGATTCTAAGAAGGAACTGTTCTATGAGGTAAGCATGTAGCGGACCCGCTAACGCAAATCACTAGACAAGTGCAATTAAACACCTATAAGGCTATCTTAGCAAGTTCACTGTTAGCTCAAATTTTTTATTTTTTATTTGGGTAAAATGGGGCAGAAGCCCAGAATGAAAGAAAAATGGAAGGAAAAAAAGGTTCATATTAGGGCAATAGAGGTTTGTTAAAGGTCTATTAGGGGCTAATAGACATCTATTGGGGGGGTAATAGACGTTTTAAATTGATGTAATCTCCTCTTTTTTTCTTTAATGAAAGTTTTATTTGTGTAATTTTAGGAAAATTAGTCTCCGTTTCGATAATCGAAACATCTATTGGGGAGCAATAGACGTCTATTGGGGGGCAATAGATGTTTTGAATTGATGTGATTTTCTCATTTTTTTTATCTAATTAAAGTTTTATTTGTCTAATTTTAAGAAGACTAGTTCATATTCCAGCGACCGAAAATTTTATTGGGGTGCAATAGATGTGTGTTGGGGGGAATAGAGGTTTATTCCCCCTCTATTGGGGGGCAATAGACGTGTATTGGGGCAATAGACTATCGGGGGCAATATGGGGTAATAGAGGTCTATTGGGGAGCAATACATGGCTGATAGTATTCTATTGGAGGGCAATATATGGCTGATAGAGGTCTATTGGGGGGCAATACATGGCTGATAGTCTTATATTGGGGGGCAATAGAGGTCTATTGGGGGCAAAAAAACATTTCCGGTGAGATTTTCAGCAAATTCCGGTGGGCGGCGGCCCGCGACAGGAATCCGGCGAAAGTTGGCCGGAATCCGGCGACCGGTGACAGGTATCCAGCGAAAATTGGCCGGAATCTGGTGACCGGAATCCGGCGACAGGGGACAGGATTCCGCGGCCGGTGACGGGCTCCGACAAAGTCTCCTATGGTTTCTCTCTCTCTCTCTCTCTTTCTATAAGTAACAAAGGGGTTAGGGGTAGAATGGTATTAAAAAAAAATTAAAAACAAAAAAAAAATCTTAATGGGGTATTAGGGAAGACTCCCTTAGAGTGTATTGGGTAAGAGAGAATTAAAAAAACTTAATGGGGTTAGTGGGAAAAAAATAATTAGAAATGAGATAAATGGACAAAAACCCTAAAATAAAAGAATTTTTTCGACAAAGCTTAAAATAAATAGTTTTCACTGGCAAAAGAAATGTTGATTAACAAAATGCTTCGTGGGTAGCACCAATATTTTTGCCAGCTCCTCTACTCATTTTTCTATTGTCTAGTGAGATTTACACCAAACCAAAGCAAGTAGTATTTGGAAATGCAAAAAAAAAATGAGAGGGCAAAATCATAGACACAATTCCCACCCAAGATTCCTAAAACCTACATACACAATATTACTTTATTACAATTTGCCAGCTCCCAGATTGCCAATCTTCTTGGTTCACACTATGAAATAATGAAAACTAATGAAGACAAAGATTGTACTATAAATTATTTGGTAGTAGTTGCCCAATTGTAATTATGTAATAGCATAATGCCATAATGTATACGATCACAGACAACATTTCCAACTCACTACAATTTTATGGCTTGTTAAACAAGCAATTTATCCAGTGCAATCTAAGAAATGAGCCAGAATAGTATGTGGCATTTTGGGGCTAACCTACCTGGCCTTGGCTTAAGAACAAGGTTCTAGGGGTCTCTCAAAAGTCACAATTGCTATCATTCTATGGCCAATGGGTTGGGCCCGTCTAAGCCTAAAAGGCTTGTAGACCAAAGTTTTTTAGGAATTTTTTTTGGGTACATGTTATTCTGAACAAACCTTACAATGGCTAATCACGTGGCTTGTTGCAGAACTTCATCATCTCTTAAAATAGCTAATTTCATCATTCCATGATACTAGAAGAAAAGAGTGAAACGAAACTCGAAACTCGAAACTCGAAACTCGAAACCTCAAATACAAGCTCTTAGAAAACTATTTTTTTCATCCCACCTAATTACTTAGTAAAAAACAAAAGACCATAAAGCACCACCAAAAAAGCATATCATAAAATGAAGTCAACTTAATCATATGTTAGATTTCCCATAATCACTCCAAAATCCACTTCATTAAGGCGTGAGATTCCGGTACAATTATTTAATTTCCTATAGTTGTTGAATTTTACAGTATCCAAATTAACCCTAGACATGTATAATTCACCTACCAAAAAAGGAGCAGTCCCTACTCTGCACGCACAGCATTCTTCTCGTCATGGACCCCGTGGCGGGGGCTGGTAGTGTTAAACTGCGCCAGGCTGACATCAAATTTCCATTTCCCTCTATCTTTTTCAGAAACAGAATAAAAATGGAGGTTGTAAGTTGTAACCAAAATAAAAAATAAAAAATAAAAAATAAAAAATAAAAAATAAAAAATAAAAAATAAAAAATGGAGCTGGGAAAGAAAACGAAAGGGAAATTATATAAACGCGTTTGACCTGTCCTCGCCTTTCGTTGTAGAACTCGTCCACTTAAAACTTAGTAGTCTGAGAAAGACTATTCTCCACCCAAAAAAGCCTGAGCAAACCTTCTTTCTCTTCCTTTGTGCCGTATAACTTCTCAGACCTGTCGCACACATTTTATGACTTTGCAATTTATCTAAGGTTCAGAAATCCAGACCAAACCCAAAACACCCATCCGTTTGGTTTTGACCTTGGTCTATTGATCTACAGTCAAAGCCGGCATATATCAGATTTTGGTCCGCCGTGCCGGCCATGGCGGACATAGTGAAGCAAATCCTGGCGAGGCCGATCCAGCTGGCGGACCAAGTGACCAAGGCGGCAGACGAGGCCAGCTCGTCCAAGCAGGACTGCGCCGAGCTGAAATCGAAGACGGAGAAGCTGGCGGGTCTGCTACGGCAGGCCGCCCGGGCCAGCTCCGACCTCTACGAGCGGCCGACGCGGCGGATCATCGACGAGACTGAGCAGGTGCTCGAGAAGGCTCTGTCTTTAGTCCTGAAATGCCGCGCCAACGGGATAATGAAGCGGGTCTTCACCATAATCCCGGCGGCGCAGTTCCGGAAAATGTCGTCGCAGCTCGAGAATTCGATCGGCGACGTGTCGTGGCTGCTCAGAGTCTCGGCTCCCGCGGATATCCGGGAAGATGGGTACTTGGGCCTGCCGCCAATCGCGGCCAACGAGCCCATTCTCGGCCTCATTTGGGAGCAGATCGCTATTCTCCACACCGGTTCGCTCGAAGGCCGATCCGACGCGGCGGCGTCTCTGGTTTCTTTAGCCAAGGATAACGATAGGTATGGAAAGCTGATTATTGAAGAAGGAGGAGTTGGGCCGTTGTTAAAATTGATCAAAGAGGGAAAGGTTGAAGGCCAAGAGAACGCTGCTGAGGCTCTCGGGTTACTGGGCCGGGACCCTGAAAGCGTCGAGCACATGATCATTGCCGGAGTGTGCTCCGTGTTTTCCAAGATTCTGAAAGAAGGGCCGATGAAAGTTCAGGCCATGGTGGCCAAGGCGGTCGCGGAGCTAGCAGGGCATTACCCGAAATGCCAGGATCTGTTTGCGCAGCACAACATCATTCGATTGCTTGTGAGTCATCTTGCTTTCGAGACAGTCCAGGAGCATAGTAAGTATAGTGTGACTTTTAACAAGGCCACATCGATTCATGCTCTTGTTGTCGCTACTAATAATTCTAATGCAAATAATAATCCGACCAAGGCGAATGAGGATGAGGAGAAGCAGAGTTATATGCAGATTCCTCATCCTTTGGGGAATCGGCAGCCGAGTCAGCTGCACACTGTGGTTACTACTACTATGGCAATGCAGGGAGGAGGAGGGACTAAGGCTCCTCTACAACCGGTTAATGGCGCTAATGGGGCCACCCAAATCAGTCATACCAAGAGCAATAGCAGCAGCAATGTGAATCATCATTTATCCCATCCTAATTCAGGAACAAGCGTTAAGGGAAGGGAATTAGAGGACCCTGCAACCAAGGCCAGTATGAAAGCGATGGCAGCACGAGCACTTGGGCACCTAGCCAAGGGGAATTCCACCATTTGTCGTAGCATTACGGAATCAAGAGCGCTCTTGTGTTTTGCAGTGCTATTGGAAAAGGGTCTTGAAGATGTGCAGAAGAATTCTGCCATGGCGTTGATGGAGATAACAGGAGTGGCAGAGAAAGATGCTGAGTTGAGAAGATCCGCATTCAAGCCTAATTCCCCTGCCTGCAAGTCTGTCATTGATCAATTGCTAAAGATCATTGACAAGGCAGATTCGGACTCAGACCTCCTGATCCCCTGCATCAAAGCAGTAGGGAATTTGGCCAGGACATTTCGGGCAACGGAGACAAGGATCATTGGCCCATTGGTGCGCCTTCTGGATGAACGAGAAGCCGAGGTTACCAGGGAAGCCTCCATTGCCCTCACAAAGTTCGCCTGTACAGATAACTATCTTCACCTCGACCACTGCAAGGCAATAATAGATGCTGGAGGCGCCAAGCACTTAATCCAGCTCGTGTATTTTGGGGAACACATGGTGCAGATTTCGGCTCTGGTTCTCATGTGCTACATTGCCTTCCATGTACCGGACAGCGAAGAACTTGCCCAGGCTGAGGTGCTCACTGTGCTTGAATGGGCATCCAAGCAATCTTACATGACCCAAGATGAGACTCTTGACACATTGTTACAAGAGGCTAAGAGTAGATTGGATCTTTACCAGTCCAGGGGCTCAAGGGGATACCATGGATTCAATCACAAAGCATAGTATTTCCATTCTTCAGTTTCTGTTTTTACCTTCTCATGGAGTGTAAATACTAATGTAACTTAGAGCATTCTCTGTCAAATGAAAAACCCTCCTCTTTTTTTCTGTTTTTTTGTTCCTATTATTTGGATGGTTGGTGTTCAGTACCAGAAAGTGGGGTTACTTTCTCCATCTCTTTCTGTTTCAGTATTTTCTACCCAAAAGACAATATAAAACAATTTTTTTCTGATTTTAGCATTGTCTGTATCCCATCATTATGCGAGTAGCCTGTCAAATTTTCTGAAAATTTACTCGCTTATATCGTTTAGC
>BDJD01003109.1:38002-62348 GCA_002564525.1 Rosa multiflora
TCCTCAACCACTTCTTGAACATCCTTAAGCCTGCCGGCTTTACCAAGAATGTAAATCAAAGAGCTGTAAAACGAAACATCAGGAACAACCCCATTCCCTTTCATCAACTCATAAACCTCCAAAGCCTTGGTTATCTCTCTCGCCTTCCCCAAAGCATGCATTACGATAGTGTATGTCACAGCATTCGGCTCGCAAGCCTTGCCCTTCATCTCACTAAGAACTTCATCAACTTTGCGAAAATCCTTATCACTACAATACGCCTCAACCAAACAAGTATAAGAGAAAACATCCGGGCCAAACCCGTGTCTCTCCATCTCCTCCATTGTGTTCCTAGCAATATCCAACTTCCTATTCTTACACCAGCCATGTATCAAAACATTAAAGCTGTGAGAATTCACAGGTATAGATTCCTTGAACTCCAAGAAAGCTTCTTGGGCAAGCTCAACGCTTCTCTCCTTCACCAATGCATTCAGTAGAGTGTTCAATGCCACAACATCTTTGCTCAATCCGAATCGCTCCATGCCCCGAAACGCCTCGATTGCCTCTTGGTGCTTACCAGCCTTTGCAAGTCTCCTAAACACCTTAGTCATTGTCTCCAATGTCACATACCCATCTCCAATTTGATCCATTTCCTCAACAAAATCCCACATAAGGTCAAAATTCTTGGACTTTCCCAATACATTGTTCATAGAGTTATAGGCCTCAGGAAGATGCCTATAACCTGTTCGACGTTTTGCCCAAGTGAAAAACCCCAACGCCGGGACCCAATCATTGCTAAACCTCATCAAAACCCGTTGCACCAAACCGTTTGATAACTCAAAATTATACCTTTCCAACGATTCAGCTGCATTTTCCGGCGATGGGTACCGGACTTTTAAGATTCTACTGATGCTTTCGAGGTCGTCGGTATCGGAAGTTGAGGGCTTGGGAGGTTTGGTGGGGTGGTTTAGGTTGTGGGTTTCGACCCAATTGGCCAGTGAAGGGATGACGAAGTCGTCGTCGTCGAAAGCTGCGTGTTTTGGGTGGTTGGTGTCGAAGAACTTTACCCAGCTTGGAAGGTCCGGTGACTCGGCGACAGCTCAAAATCGTACCCTTCCAACGCTTCAGCTGCATTTTCCGGCAATGGGTACCGGATTTTCAAGATTCTACTGATGCTTTCGAGGTCGTCGGTATCGGAAGTTGAGGGCTTGGGAGGTTTGGTGGGGTGGTTTAGGTTGTGGGTTTCGACCCAATTGGCCAGTGAAGGGATGACGAAGTCGTCGTCGTCGAAAGCTGCGTGTTTTGGGTGGTTGGTGTCGAAGAACTTTACCCAGCTTGGAAGGTCCGGTGACTCGGCGACCTCGGTTGTGGTGCATAGAGGGTTTAAGAAGTAACGCAGGGCATTGATGTGGGTTTTTGAAGTTGAAGAATCTGCGTGTTTTGGGTGGTTGGCGTCGAAGAACTTTACCCAGCTTGGAAGGTCCGGTGACTCGGCGACCTCGGTTGTGGTGCATAGAGGGTTTAAGAAGTAACGCAGGGCATTGATGTGGGTTTTTGCAGTTGAATGGAGCTTGAGATTGTGGAGCCTTGTGAGCATTTTGGCTAAGGAAAGTGAAATGGGATACGGCTCTTCTAGTTTGGCATATGGAGAGAGGTTAAAACGAACGAGAACCTATACTCTGACCTCACAAGTGGGATTTTGGAAGAAATAAGCGAGAGGTTTTACACTTTCAAAAAATGGACCTATTATATGTTTGGGTTTTCTGACTCATGAACCTCTAGTTGAGGCTTAAAAATTACATGTGGTTTTTTTTTTTTTACTAGCAAAGTTGAGTGGGAATCTGATTTAGAGAAAGCTCTCCTTAGGAAGTGTTTTTTCACAGACGGATGATCAAACGCCGAACCTTTTTGATTATCCAGCTCCACATTTGCCCAACTTGTAAGTCTAACCAGTTTCCGCTGGACCAAATCCTTTGGATCTTAAAAATTAAATGTTAGCCTCATGAGTTCAAAAATTTTTCCTCTCACTATTTTTTTTTAATGAGATTATATATAAATGATAGGATCGAGATCACAAAACAACAAATAAAACATAGAGAAACTTAACATCAGTAATATCAAAAGAAGGGTACCGAACATATCTCAGAAGCGCCAAACTAACCATATTCCGGAGCCTATCAAAGACAAACTGTCGAGAATATTTTCTCAGATTCCTCGAAAACCAAATCCTATATGTACCGAAAAAAGAAGAAGAACGATCTTCTAAAAGCAAGAATGTTGTTCATTTGCAACAAAACATTTACTTTGCGCGGCGATAAAAAAATGCATTTTGTCCTTATTCTAGGACTTCCGTCTTTGAGAAGCGAACTAATACTCTCTCAACTCCCATGTTGCCATAGGACCCTGATTATTACATAGTCTTAATTGTCTAAATACAATTGTGTCGCGGAACTGTTCATATCTAGCTGCACACACACGAGAGACAAGAAAACCCTACCTCACCAAAAATCCTAGTTCGGACTGCGTGGAGAATGTCGATGAGATAGCCGTGCGCCTTGCTGCATCCCTGGGATTGGCGGATGCACACCGACCGGTGGATCTGCAACCTACTCGTGGTGAAAGATTATGTCGTTCTCAGACGTATCTTGTTGGAAAACTTTTGACGGCCAGAGCCTTCAATAAGAGATCTTTTATGGGGATGTTTCGGCGAGCATGGTAGTTAAATGGTAGATACACCGTTAAGGAGCATGAAGACCGGTTTCTCTTTACCTTGTCGGACCTAACTGATCGTAACAGAATTCTCCGGGGTGGTTCGTGGGGTTTTGATAGAGCTCCGGTGGTCCTGGCACCTGGCACCATATGATGGGGTTGGAGTGATCAAGGACGTACCACTTACCACTTTAGCTTTCTGGATCAAGGTGCGTGGATTACTGCCAGATTTTCATACTGATCCCTGTCTTCGAAGGATTGGCAGTGCAATAGGTCGTTATGTTCACCACGGAGTTTGATGCAGGGAGAATCCGAATCCGAGTTGAACTGGACCTGCTGCAACCTATCATCTTCCGACGCAGCTTTACTGTGGACAATGGTATTGTTGTGGATTTGGATTTGTTTTTCGAGAATCTCTATGGTAGATCCAAGGATTGTGGACTAGTCACTCATGTCGGTTTGCCGTGTTCTGGAACTCCATTGTTAGCAGAGCAGCAAACTGATAGTCCCATCAGAATGATGAAATCTGGAGCGTGCCCTGAATTAGGTGGATGTGGTATCGCATGCTGGGCCGGTGTTGGTATTTGGGGCACAAAATACCCCCCAGGTCGGTTTGGAGAGAGATTTATGTCGGCTTCTAAGCCTAAGGTGAGGAAGGAAATACACCGGCGGCCTTCTGTTGGTAGTGGAAAGGGTAGCTCTCGGGTGCAGACAAACTCGAATGCTGATGAGTTGGACTGATAGTGAGCCAAAGTCTGATCGCTCGGGTAAGGGGGCAGCTGTAATAGACAGCTTGACAGAGCATGCACCAAGTTATGCAGTGAACTCTCCCAGTTGTGGAAGCCCCGTAAGCGTGTCGAGGAGGATGGGATTTCTCCAAAGAGGTTGAGATTGAGCTTGGCAGTTGGAAGAACTAACCTGGATGCTTCGACCATGAGTTTGTGCAACGTGAAAACAGTCAAGAAGGTGTATAAGAAGAGAGGTAGGCCGAAAGGTACAAAAAACAAGGCCAAGGAGCTCAAGGTTGTTCAAGCTTCTTCTATGAAGAAGTTCCCATCGAAGAAGAGCAAGTCTCCAAGGAAAGAGGAGAAGTTGGTGAATGGTTTGCCGGAATTCACCCTAGTTGATGTTGTCAATGGTTCTAACCCGTTTAAAGGGAAGGAACCCATAGTTGCTTAGTAGGTGTTCATAGTTTTGATTGTCTATGCTAGTAACTTAGTAAGAATGTCTCTATGAGTTTTGTGGAAGTACTTAGTTTTAGCGTACCAGAATTGCGTGCTTGGCGTATAAGGTTAGGTAGAATAGATTGTCTGCAAGGTGAGTTGTTTTTATGTGGCATAGACTACTCTGAGCAGAAATGTTTTTTAGAGTAGTTTTCTGTACTATTCTTGATCTAGCGTACCACAATTGCGTGCTCGGCGTATAAGGTTAGGTAGAATAGATTGTCTGCAAGGCGAGTTGTTTTTATGTGGCATAGACTACTTTGAGCAGAAATGTTTTTTAGAGTAGTTTTCTGTACTATTCTTGATCTATGAACCGGGACATACTATTGGTATGTTTTCATTTTATCAAAAAAAAAAAAATTGTGTGCGGAATAATTTTTTTTTTTTATGTAAATTGAACCAATTGCAAACAAATATACTGTCACCTGAAAGAATTATATCAGCTTGAATTATAAATACATGATGCTTCTTATCGGTATTTATAATTAGAGTAGAGAAGTATTACCACGTGGATGAATTATATCACCCTAGAGTGGAACTGTGAGACATGACCTGCTTGCTTATTTGGTGTAGTGTAGCCGTGTAAGCTAGAATGGTGTCAGTGTCATATTAATGCAATTTTATAACCTTGACTTCTCCGGAGTGAGTGTTCCCCCTCTGGTCAAGCTAGACTAATAATAAATAATTTTGTAATAGGGGAAATTCACTATAAACCTAATTTTTAGAAAATTTAAGGGGTCGTGACCACTTACTCAATTTCAGCTTCAAAATTGTCCACTTACTCCACTAAGAGTTTTTTAATCCCACTTACCCAATCTAACATCTATTGACATTATTACCCTCATTTTAATTAATAAATTACACATCTCTCTCTCCCCCCCCTCCATCCCTCTCACTGATTTCTCTCTCCAGACTCGGGTCTCTCCTCCATCCCCCTCACCGACGACCCGACCCAACTCCCAACCAATCCCCACCATCGACCTCTCCGACCTCACCGATCGCCGCTCTGCCATCATCGACGCCGAACCAATCCCCACCATCGACCTCTCCGATCGCCGTTCTACCATCATTGACCATCTTTATCCACCCACCTGACGACTGTCGACGAAGTTCCCATAGCAATTTCATCCCCGGTAGATCCGATCTGGTGCCCAAAGCAAATTCTGGGACGGCAGCGAAGGAGGAGGAGTCGGCCGCGCCTCGAAGCCTCCCCAATAGAAGCCCAACCCCATTTCCACCTCAAAGTCCTCGTCAACTTCCAAGCCTTCGCCTCAGAGAACCCAGAGCCTCGATAAGAAGAGACACGAATTTCCGGCCTCACACTCCGGTGGGTGCCCAGAGCATTTTTTTTTTGGAGTTTTGAGAATGGGGAAGGAAGAAAAAAAAAGTGAACTTGTACAATTGAACATATAAATTGATCAATTGTGTCTGTACTGTATTCATTTTGGTTTTGAGAGTTTATGCATTTCACTTGAGGGCAATAATATGATTATTGGAGGGTAATAATATGATTATTGGGGCAATAATATGATTATTAGGAGGCAATGATACGATTACCGAGAGACAATAATAGGATTATTGGGAGGCAATAATACGATTATTGGGGGCAATAATATGATTATTAGGGGGCAATAATATGATTATTGGAGGGCAATAATATGATTATTAGGGAGCAATAATATGATTATTGGAGGGCAATAATATGATTATTGGGTATTATTATGGGGCAATAATATGATTATTGGAGGGCAATAATATGGTTATTGAGTATTATTAGGGGGCAATAAATTCAGACGCAGGAATCCGGTCACTAGTTCGGTAGCCGGATTCTGGATTCCGGTGAACGGTGACCGGATTCTGGTCACCGGTCGTCGGAGTCGGCGACCGGCCACTGGTCACTGGAGTCCGGCAAGGTCTCCGATGACTTCTCTCTCTAAGTGAGAAAGAAGGAGAGGGCAAAAAAGTCCCAAAAATAAATAAAAAAGAATTAATTGGGTATTAGCTAGGAAAATAATATCTTAGAGTGTTTTGGGTAAATATGGTTAAAAAACTGTTAGTGGAGCAAGTGGGCAATTTTTAAGCTGAAATTGGGTAAATGATCATTTCCATAGAAAAAACCTACCTATTATTTTTTTTTCAATCTACACCTAATTATTGCCAACTAGGATAAAATATTACCTTTATTTTTTAAAAAAAATTACACATATTGCCACTATTAATTTTTTTTTTTGAAGAAGGACGTCAGATTATATTGAGATAAAAAAACTTTTGTGTACATAGCGTGGCTAAGAAGCCACTGATCTCCATGGGAACAAACCCACTCCAATACAAGTTAAATTCCAAAACTAGTGCAAACTCGGCAAGCTTATGGGCTAGCAAAATTAAATTTGATAAATATTAGTCAACTAGTTAGCATCTCCAATACCTTGTTAGCATCTCTACAAATATTGCCACTATTTAGTCAACTAGCAAAATTAACATCCTCTTTAAATACCTTAATTACATTTTTTTTTATTTGTCCCATTATTCCAGCAGTTTTCCAAGTTTCTTGATCTAGATAGTTTGGTTGGGAACATTGTGCCCTAAATCTTAATCGCATTCGCAACATAACTGGCTTTAAAAAAAAAAAAAAAAAGACAAAAAAAAAATTACAAATGGAAACCTCTACAAAAACCAAAACTGAACTGATCGAAATTAAACGCAGTGAGTGCAGGCATGGGCAGATTCTTGTTGTTGATAACTAATCCATTAAAGTTCAGCTTGGCAAACTGGCAAGGAGAAGGGAGTCACCTTATAACAGCTGGTAGACGAGTCTATCTTTCCATGTTCCATAAAAGATAGTCAAGATCGGCATGAATAATCCTTTAAGACAATTCTAAATGAAGAACTCCATCAATTTCTCATTTTAAATACTAATAAACAGAAAAACAAATCAATTTATATTCAACATGTCCCTAAAAAACAAAGTCATTTTGCATCGTGAATTATCAATTGTTTTTTTTTTTTTTTGACAATAAGAAACCTTTATTGAAAATAATCAAGATTACATAACACGAGAATGACCGGTGATGGACATGAACTCCCCACTCTCCTCCCTAAAACCTGAACCAGTTACAAGTTCGTCATCATAAATGACCTCCATGAGCCGAAAAGACCCAACCCCTAACCACCTATATTGCCCAACCTCTCGGGCTACAGAAAATCCCGAGAATCTCGATACCACCTCATAAACAATCGCCAGAAAAACCAACGTATGTCCTCTTCCACACTGTGTCCCAAAAATACCAGATTATGTGCAAGGATCGCTCGTCAGCACATTGACCATAAGATAAAACCGAACATAAACCAATTCATCCCCAAGAAAGACACCACATCCATGGCACCTCAATTTGACCCAACCTTAGCTCAAAAGAGTAGGGACATACTAATGACCAACAAAACCTAACCAGAAACAAGCATCTAAACAAAATTAAAAGGGAGCTGTCGTACTCCTCTTCCTTCTCCCCAGATGCGCCGCCGGTAAACCACCACCTCAAACCTATCCCTTCAAACTCACCTCGTCGAAGATGCCCACACCTAGCAACAATCCATCCCCATGCCCTGCAAAATTATGAGATCGTCAACTTGAGAGCTTGAAACCCCCGCTGCAGGCTCTGCCTAGCGACCCAAAACACAGAAGAAACCAGCACCATACAATCCATGGCTTCATGGCATGCCGCCACCATGATTTGGCCTCTGGCCATCTGCTCCATGCCTGCGCCGCCGCCGAACACTGATCAACCATCATCCACACTAGTGCCACTGTAACGCCCCAGACTGCACCTCATCAGCTTAAGCACGTCGATCACAGTGCCGCGACCCTCTAAAACATAAACCGGACGCTCGATTTACATCCTAGAGAACTGCTAGGCGTTTGGTTTGAAAAACTTTTTGTTGATTTACAGCGAACGCTACAAAATATTTTTGAGGTGAAAACATGAGTTGCTAAAATTTATTTCATTCGTCCAGAACTTGGAATGAAGGCTTACACGAGAGACACGAATCTCAAGAAGTGAGAATTCAACTGAAGTTGACACAAAGCTAAATATCAACAAGCTCCGGAACACGAAGTTCGAGAAAAAGAATTTAGAATAAAGTCCAAACGATGGTTTACCGAACTTGTTCCGCTCACCCAGCTCCGTCCTCTACTGTCCTGTCACCAGTGCACAGTACCTGCATCCATACTATTGTAGGGGTGAGCTTTCATCCTCGCTGCTCAATAGGAACTCTATCTCGACTAGGTTTGAAAATCGATAAATAAATTATTGAGGCATCAGTATGAAAACATGCTTAAACCAAATATTTAAAGAAACAACAAACTTTAAAATATTTTTCCACCTGAAAATCGATGCATGTTACTCATATAAATACGTGCGCACCAAATATTACCTGATGGCTGGTCCTATAGACCCACTGCACGACCTTACCTCAAATTAATTTATAACCAGGTAGCATAGCGAGAGCGTCTGCTACCTAGCTACCCACGTACCGAGTCCGACATTATAAGCGGATACTCGGATGACCGACATAGCTAACCCTCTGAAGGTTTAGGGAATCGAACTCAAGGAAGTCGGTGCCCCTTTCGCTCTCAAGCCATCACATTTCTCACGATTTGGTTAGTATGCATTGCATTTTAACATTACCAAACCATACCACCTAATATGCATCACTTTAATAACAATATATAAGAAAACCACTAACTGAGGAGAGTCTTGAATCCCTACCTGGATTCCAATGCTTTTTCTCACGTACTCCAAGAGTCGCAAACCTTCCATTCCTCAGGTGAATGGAGTCCTAAGTTCCGACATTTCTATAGTCAATATCTCATTGAACTAATAATTGAAATATCGACGATTACAAATCATACAAACCAACTTTTCTTGGTTTGACCAGGAGTTTACCAAGGTTTGACCAATCGTAATAGGTTCGATAATTAACCCAGATTACCGAACATTTCAGTTGAATAGCGATATATATCAACCATATAAATTAGGTGCACCCAAATTTTTCCAAGGCCACCCAATATATTCATTTCTTTTCTTTACTTACTATCATTTTTACAAAATGCGCAGACAACGAAAGTCATAACAAATTCATGAAATTCTCGATTCGACAGAGACACCCAAACATAATTTCTTTCTTTAACTGAAATATCATTTCTTCCATTTCAAATTTCGTCACATAGTAATTCCGTCGAATTACTTTGGACACCCAACACATTTTTATTTGGGTTTTTGTCCATTTACCCCATTTTTAGAGATTTTTTGCCCACTTACCCTATTAAGTTTTTTTTTAATTCTCTCTTACCCAAAACACTCTAAGGAGGTCTTCCCTAATACCCCATTTAGATTTTTTTTTGTTTTTAATTTTTTTTATACCATTTTACCCTCACCCCTTTGAAACTTAGAGAGAGAGAGAGAGAGAGAAAAAATGGAAGAGAGAGAAACAATAGGAGACTTCGCCGGAGCCGGGTCACCGGACGTTGGAATTTGGTCACTAGCCGCGCGATTCTGGTCACAAGCTGCCGCCCACAAGAATTTGCTGAAAATCTCATCGGAAAGTTTTTTTTGCCCCCAATAGACATCTATTGCCCCTCAATAGATGTCTATTGCCCCTCAATAGATGTCTATTGCCACGATAGTCTATTGCCCCCCAATAGACGACTATCAAAATATGTATTGTCTTTCAAAATATGTATTGTCTTTCAAGAAAAAAAACGAGTAAATTACATCAATTCAAAATATGTATTGTCTTTCAATAGACGTGTATTGCTCCCCAATAGACCTTTAACAAATCTCTGTTGCCCCTCAATAGCCCTTTATTGCCCCCCTCAAACTAAAGTAATTACCATTGGTGATCGTAATAATTACCAACTCTTTTACATTTTGAAAAAGATGACATAAACTATTTATTTATTTATGAAAGAATGCTTATTAAGTTTTGCTGATAAGGGTGAAAGGAGTACATCTTTAATTCTCTATTAAGTAAGAATTTAAGTTCAGAGTCAATAATACCATCAGCAAATATATATATATATATATATATATATATATATATATGTGAAGTTAAAAGAAGAAAATATAAAAATTTCGTCAATAACTAAAAATGGAATACAAAGAAACTATCCAAGTGAGAAACTATCTATAATTGCATGCATTTAGCCATTAAGATCAATGGATACAGAAAATTGAAGTGTGGGTCATTCATTCAGCAGTGGCTTCTTTGACCATGCAAAAAGAAAGCAAAGACAATGCCCAGAAAGAGTGGAGCCAAGTGTACCTAACAAGGTAATCCAAGTGCTTCCTGAGAATCTTCAAGTCAGACACAAGCTGCTTAGTGTTCTTCCTCGATGTATGCCAAATTGGATCCAATTGCCTCCTCACAATCTCCTTAAACGAAAACAGCCCATTTTCGACAGCCAACTCCTCACACCAACCTTGTTTGTCTTCTCATTTCTTTCAAGCAAGACTTCAAACGTTTTCTGAATCCACCATGTACTTGGTCATCGGAACCCATTTGAAACCTTCACATGAAACCTCGGCCACATATGCAATCTCCTCAAATATAAATACTTCATGGTCCTCTCCGTCTTCGCAAACCCAAAGACCATGGCATGGGGCTTATCCGAAAACGCGAGAACGAACGCCGTTTTGTTGAGGGACCGGAAGATCTTGATGATGAAGGCCTCGATGGAGGTCTCGGAGAGGAAATCGACGGCGAGGATGATGAGGCCGACGATCTGGGAGGTGGGGATTCAGTGAGGGCGACTTGCTCAATGGAGGAATATTCTTCGCTGGAAAGAGATCAGAGAATGGAGGGGAGGGGAGGGGAGGGGAGAGAGAAGACAGAGAGAGAACGTTTTCTGATTTTATGTATGATTTGTTATTTCACAGTTCTTTGAAGGCTAAAATTGTCATTTGACGTTTAAATGGGGTAAGTGGGAATAAAAATATGTTGGTGGTGTAAGTGGGAATACCTTGGCCCAATGTTGTGCATTGGGTCAAGAACCCTTTTTATTTTCAATTGTACCCAAACTGTTCAGGACACCTACAATATAACTTGACCATTTCAAATACTCCACAACCATTTCAAACTACCTGCCGAGCAAACCTTAGCAAGACATCAACATGATAATAACAATCCATTCAAACCAAAGCACCACAACTTATCCATCCAATTCAAGACTGAAGACATCAAGCTGGCAGACCGGAAACAACTCAACTTACCATCCTTCACTACAGGGTATGACTATCATACAAACACCAGCAATCAACTACAAGGAAATTTCCCAAAATTTCTCCAACAAAGCCTAAACCCTAAACCCTATGATCAACTTAGCTCAAAGTCTGCACTCATTAGGAGAGCACAGCAAGCCCGAGCTGGTGTAGCTAACTAATTCCCCAATCCTATATTCAACACAACTAAGCCTCAGTCCATAGTTATAACGTCCCGAACCTGAATTTACCGATTTACTAGTCATTTGGACTGTAAACGACTTTTGCTTTCACTTTTACTATCGTTTTGGTACTTTTAGGGGGCCCTAAAAGATGACTTTTTGTTTGGGTCAAAATTTGAGAAATTTTCCTTCATAAATGTTGTAGAGGACATTAAACCGAGCGTGTGCATATGTGATACATAAAAATCGGAGTTCATATGCGAAAGTTATGGGTGAAATACGGAAGTTACTGTTTATGGTAAATTGGATATATATATGGAAAGTTACCACAGTAGGTTTCCATTTCTGGAAACCCACCCGGTAACTCTTTCTTTCTCTTTCCCCGATCTCTCCCTCCTCTCCCCTTCGGCCTCTCCCTTCTTCCCCTCGATTCACCGCCGTCCGGCCATCAACCGGCGTGCAACCGGCCACCATAGGAGCGCCCCTTCCCCCTCTACACCATAGTGACCTTGGATTGCGACGATTTGGCCGGGAAACCACTAATTGAAGCAAGGTTCCTCACGGGGGCAGTTTGAGCTTTTCCGGCGATTCAGCCATTTCCGGCCGTTTCCGACCACCAAATTGGGACAGTAGGGGTGCCTCAAACCGGTGATCATTTCCCCTAAGGCCATTCACTTCAATTTGCAGTGTGGAGGTCAAATTGACGATTGCAAATTCTAGGGTTCGGCGATTTTTCTGGGTTTTCTTCACCAGCTAATTTCGAGTGCTTTAAGGTAAAATTGGAATGTGTTGTAGTTGAGAAAATTGTTGGGTCTGTTGTGATGTTGCTGCTGCCAAAATTTGATGGCCATCGAAGGTGGCGGCCACCGGAGCGTGGGGCCCACGCGCTGCCACTGTGGGTGGCGCGTAGTGCTGGTTTTAATTCCTGTTTTTAGCCCATTCAAATTCTATAATGTTTGTAGAACTTGTAGATGTGAATTTGGTTGAAATTTTGAGAAGTTTTGTGTTGATTATTAATTTCTGGAATTTAGAATTCAATTATCGACTAACGAGAATCCGACTGTCGGATATCTCTCGGTTCTGCCTTGGAACCTTTAAATTAATGATTTGGCATGAGTGGTAGAATATGGGTTGAATACGAGAAGAAGTGGAGAGATGATTTATGAGAATTTTATTTTGGGAATCATATTTAATTGTTGAATAGTTATTCACGGAATATAATTGTGTACAGGGTGATGTACCGAGCTATTGCTTGACGAAAGGACTCGTATGCGCGATCTCCTAAATAGTACTGTGAGTGGACTTTTGTTTTAAATAATCATGCATGCGCTTATTTTCTTGAATTAATGCTTTATTTAATTATCATATTACTTTTCGAGCATATGAATTGATTTCGGAATTTGATTTCAGTTTATCTCATGGTTTTGCTTTCAATAATGATTTTCAGAGATTGATTATGATTTATCTCGGTTATGACTTCCGGATATTAATTTGTTATGTTCGGATTCAAATTTATGATTTATGTTGATTTTCGACGAATTATTTTCCGAGGTAATTTCTGAAATTTCATATTTTATTTTTCTATTCGTCTATTTGAGATTTTGAAACGATTTTCGAAATGAGATTTCGATGAAGTTATATTTTCTTATTTGTTTATCGACTTTGGTTTTGGCATTGGGAATGCCTTATTGATAATTGTGGATTTGGTTTTGTTTCTGAGTTACGATTTATAATTTGATGTCGCCTATTTGTTATGATTTTGAGAATATTTTGGCGTGCGGGGCCACGTCATTGGAATATACTTATTTTTTCTCGTGAGATGTTGGGGAGGCTTTATGGACTTATGGATTTATTGGTTTTCGATTGTTTTTCTCACCATACTCGTGTTGTATGGATTGTGTCTCCTCCTCACTTACTTTGTGTTTGTGAGTGGCAGTCGAGGATTCTCCTCCTCACGTGAGTGGTAGTCGAGGTTATTAGTTCTCTTCCTCACACAATCTATGTGTGGGTGGCAGTCGAGGGTAGGTAGAGCCTAAGGGGCTCCTTTACCCGTATGGTGATATCTTCTTCCCCATATCCTATTATTACTTAACTAGCAGGGCTAGTCCTATTTCTCTTAACCAGCGGGGCTGGTATGTTTTCATGAGATTTCAGAGTTTAAAGAAATATGTTTTATAAGCGTTGCATGCATCGAGGTTTTATAAATTTAAATAAGTGGGAAAGTATTCAAGTTTGTTTCATTTAAATCATCTTAATTACTTATTTTTGTCCACTCACGCTGACATTTTTATGTACTTTTGCCATGGGCCCTTCAGTTTCAAATGCCCAGTTTGCAGGCGAAATTAGTTGAGATCGGGCGTACATGGAGTTGAGGCATAGTCAACAGCATGGCTTCCGCGTTTGCCTTTGAATTAGGTTTTCCATGTTTACCTTTCTATTAGAATTGCTCTGAATACCTGTGGGATTAATGTTATTCAAGTTGCGTTTTGTGTTATGTGAATTGGACGATGTTGTGATTTGGGGAGCAGGGTGGCTTCAGGAGAATAAGGATGAGTGATTTAGTAGTGTAAATTTCATTTCCACAGGTTTTGGGTAGTCCATTTTAGGGGAAGTTCTGCCAAATTTTTGGAAGAATTTCTTCTAAGGTGGTCCCCACAGGGCCACTTCAAATTTTAGGATGAAATCCGGGGGCGGGTCCTGTCAATAGTCTAATACCAAAATCGATCAAAAGACAGACCAGAAAAATCAAACCTCGATGGAGGCAGATTGCACTCCAAACACAGCTTCTCCAAAATCTTGATAGAACTCGCAGACTAGGTACACCATCGTGTATAGTACGAATAATGGACCATCTTTCATACGCCTCCTAAGCTAGAAGCGCTGGAGAAGTTGCCGGACTATAAGAACACGGCAGAGCCGTGGCTACCCAAAACGCAAATCAGTCAAAATCGATCGAATGGAAGAACTAATTACATAGACTTGAAAAGCATGAACAGGAGAGGAGGTTTCATACCCCAGGAGGCCCAAACGGTGGCCGAAGTCAACGGAAGTTGCAGAAACTAGCCGAAGCAGGCGTTGCTTGTCGTCGTTGATTCTCCGTTCACGATCGTTGCATGTATGATCTGAGGACACAGGAACGTAGACGACAAAGAGACTAAGGGAATGGCACCCGGGAGCCGTAGTGGGGTGGCCGGAAGGTGGTGCAACGGCCGGGTCACGTTGTCGGGTCGCGCTGCGTCTCAGGTCAGGGAACTCCCAGCTCTCTCTCTCTCTCTCTCTCTCTCTCTCGATGCTTCTGGTTCTTCTCACTGATCAAAGACTATATACTAGTCATCCCATTTAACAATGGACGGCTAGGATCAAGCTGTGGAGAAATGAATGGCTAGGATCGCTCCACTTGTTTTCTATTTCTTTATTTAATCTCTAAAGTCCCAAAACTTCGAAAAATCGTTATAAATAGCTCGGGTATCCGAAAACTTCCCTGAAAATTTCCACAAACTCGTCGTGTTTGTGTACTTTATCATTCAACTCTTAAATTGAGGATTTCACTTTATGAAAATTTACAAAAATATTCTCGAGCACTTGGGTGATTATCGAGATCATTGAATAATTTCTCGTACGATCTCTACTAAGCTCGATACATTTTTCCAGGGCTCACACCCACCGTCTGAGAAGAGTGAAGAATTATACCCAGCCTAGATCGATGAAACAAAGACAAAGATAGGAGCCCTGAGACCCCAAGGACCTGTCCGACAACACCCACCATTTGTCGATGAGGGCCAAAGCCACGCTCGACATGGAGGCCTGCCGGACAGGTTGCAAACTCTCCTGTGCTTTCTCCAAATTTTAGGTTTCTCTCCTGATATATCGGAACAGTGAAACCTATAAGCTAGACATAACATCACTGTTAAATTTTGAATTATCAAATGTTATCTTAAAGCTTTCTTTAAAAAAGAAAAAAAGAAAAAAAAATTGGATTCGCCATTGCCGTTCATATTAAATGAACGGTTCAAATCTGCACTATCATAAACTGATTTTTCACCTTTGTCTCTTTTATTACGAAGAAAATAAACAATTTCAAATGAATTGAAAAAGAGGGAAACAACGAGCTTCTTCTCCAACGTCCCGCCATTACCGACCGTCATTACCAAAGCTCAATTGTTCTTCAGTGTAGCCACATCTCTGTTCCTTGAGACTTTATTTAGAGACCCAATACTGCAAACCAGTTACGATTACCAGCGCCGATCATCAAATCAAGAAGTGGCTGGACGATCAATTGGAATCTTGGTCCAATTTTAGGGATTCGGGGCTTCAGAATCATAATTGCAATCGATTTTTGCTAGGTATGCGTTCTTGATCTTGCATTTCTTTTTACTTCGCTACTGTTTGAGTCTTGAGAATTGGTGTCGGGGTTTAAGCCAAGTAGCGAACCATTCCTGCTTTGAGTTCCAAACATTTACGTTCTTTTGATCTTTAACAAGTTGAAGCTGGGATTTTGTTTGATTCCTTTTGAGATTGTTAGTTTTCTGTGATTTTGATCCTTTGTTTGATTCCTTTTTTCATATTTAATGATCTTATTTCTGATATAGTTGCTAAGACTGAAAGAAATCTAATTACGAATTGGGTTTCTGTGAGTATGGAATTGGGGAGCTCAAGTTTGGAGCTTTAGGACTAGAGTTGTGACTCTAGCTGGAATTTTTGGTCTGGTATCAACTGTAAAATTCGGCTTGCTTGTGGAAATTTTGTTTCGTTTTGTTTTCTGGGTTTATCAACATTGTGCATTTTGGGTGGGGTTGCATTGGTAGTGCACCAATCTTTTGGGTTACTTTCGATAGTCATCAAATGTCTGTTAACCCTTTCCATAATAGTAAGCAGCCTTCCCTGACAAACCAACCATATTTCAGCTTCCAAGATTTCAATTTCTCTTCTTTATTTGAGTTAGATAGTGTTTGAATAGTTTTCTGTGTTGGTAATTTTGTTATAAAATGGAATTGCCGAATCTGCCAAGTGAGATGTGGGAATGCATATTCCTGCATGCTAAACTGTCTATGAAATCCCTAGTCCAGTTGAGTTGCTTTCGCAGGGTATGGCGTTTGGCAATTTTCTCCCCAACATTTATCAAGGCATACGATGAAAGTGACAGTGGCAAGAATGGTTTATTGCTTTTTCAAACTCAACTAATGTTTGTTTACTGGCTGTTCTCGACTGATATCAATAACTGGGTTTCCTTTATAAACAGACCTTTGGAGATTCGGGGCCTTTCAATCGTTGGCTCTTGCAGGGGACTCATTTGTTTCAGTGAGCCCTATGGGATGATTTTAAATCCACCAATATATGTCTGGAATCCTTCCATTCGGAGACTTAGGCAGTTACCACATGGACATATCAAAATAGAAGAAGGGGATCAAGATGGTGATGTTACTGTTCCTACTACCATTACCATTGGTCTAGGATTTGATGCTTGACATGCACAAAATTAGTGCTCAATTTAAAACCCTATCAATGTAGTAAGAACAAGTAGGGATCGTTCTCAACCAGAGATTACGGACCTTTAATTCCTGAAAAATAAAACATTACCAAAACAATTTAAAGAATATTTATACATTATTTACGAAAAATACAAGTAAAGGGGATTTAGAATTTATTTAATTTAACAACTAAGTAAATATACACATCAAAACCAAGAATCAAATAGATTTAAATGAATGAAACGAATTTAGATAGGATTAATCACTACTAACACGTTGGCAAGGTTTCAAACATCAAATCACGAATAAAAATATGGTAAGACATAGAATCAATCAAGAACAGATCGAGATGAACGCATACAAAGTTCTTTTTACTTCCCTTAATTAAATTAACTAGATGAACGCACCATAGTTAACCCTATTAATCATGCAATCACTAGTGGTAGCTAATCACTAACAAAAACACTTTCAACGCATTAAGAATCATGGAAGTTTGATCAATTCAAGTCAAGAACACAAGTTAGAACGCTAATCAAGTATGCAAGATTCATTGTTAATTTACCTAAGTAATTTATAGGTTGTTCACCGAAATTCTTAAAGCCTAGAACGCTAGCACCTTAATATGGATTCAATTACATGTTCATCAACCTAAGTATGCATCCAAAGATCAATTAACACATAAAAGATGGGATTGAAGCTCGAAATTAACAATCATGCAAGACATATAAGAAATTGCAACTTATCAATTTAAAAACCTAAAACCTAAAACCTAAAACATGCTTCATAGTATTCAAAAATCACATATCTAAAATCAACACTTCATCATCACAAGAAATCGCAAAACATAAATCCAAGAATGAAAACCAAATCGAAATTTATATAAAACCCGAAATTGTTTTACATTCAAAAACCGAAAACAAAAATAGAGTTTCATGGTTACACTTTTTGATCTTCAAGGATGCAAGAAGCTTCAAAAGGTCGTGGAATGGATGAGGATCACAGCAAGGATGCTTGAATGGATGAATGGATGATGCTTTAAGGCCTTGAACTTTGGATTTCTTGAAATTGCTGAAACTTGGAAGAGAAGGGGAAGTGTTTGTGGCTTTTGATTCTGAATTTTGTGGTGTGTAGAAGAGCTTCATAAACCTCCTTATATCTAGTGAACGGCAAGGGCTAGGGTTCGCTTAAATTTCTTTTGAATTGCATCACTTCGGGCAATAAGAAAATAGAATGAAAATTGGAGAGCAAGTAACCTTCTTTTGCCTAATTCTTCCATGTACTTAGACTTAAATTCGACGTTCTTGTATGTAGAGTCATAAATCAATACTTATTCCTCTATTTTCTTCTAAAAAATTCCCAAGAAATCCGAAATAATCCCAAAAAGATAATTACCGAAATCTTCTAGTATTCCTCTTATTTCTCATGGAAAAAAGCAATTAGAATGGGCCATGGACTCCTCAAAACGTCATAGAAGGATCTAGAGACTCATGTGCAAGTCACATGCTTCAAACTTTAGGCCAAACTCTCCCAAAATGGGCCAATTCGAAATCCATTTTCAACATTGCCGATATTCCTTTATAAATTTAGAACATTCTTGAACTATCTTGAGTCATCTTCAAGACACAGCATCTCCTAGTCTTACCAGGTCTCCTAGCAGCATCAGGACTCCTAGTGGGACTCTGTCATTTCTTCATTTTCGAACATCATTTTTCTGAGCTCACTCCTAGTTGAATTAGGATTCCTACTTCAACTGGGATTCCTTCTCCTGGTAGAACTGGGAAAACTTCATTTCTCCATTTCTGATCATTTCTGCGTATATAACTCCTTGCCTTCCATTTCTAGACTCAAAACTACCTAAAAACACAAAACAAGTTAGAAATGACATTGTTAAGAAAATAACTAAGCAAAATGTAGAGAGAAATGCACTAAAAATGTAGTAGAAATTATTCTCAACAATGCTAAGAGATATGACTATAAAGTGGTTAAAATAAGGTGCACTGGATTGACAGAGATGATGAATCTTTTGTACGAAGTCGAAGAGTACAATCTGAGGTCCAATGTTTGGACAAGGTTGCCGTCACTAAATGTCGCACTTGGTGATAATGAAACCATACTTTTTCACAGCAGCGATGGCATTTACTTGTCAGGCTTTGTGTACTGGATGCTTGCCCATAACAATGAAGGCATGATGTGCTATGATCTGGCAGATCAAAGATTTACAGTGCAAGCATATCCAAAGCCTCTACTTTTTCAGAATGATCATCAAATTTCGGCTGGAGGTCATCATCTATCACTTTCATTTCTTACTTGGAGGCAGCAAGATGGTTATTTTATTTGTCAAGTCCACACCAAGCAGAAAAACAAGGAAGACCAAGAGTAGTGGACACTCATTTATAGCGTTGACCTTCAAAGTCCTTTTGCAATATCTCGGCCACTGGCCTACACACCAAAAGGTGCATATCTCATAGGAATTGAACGTGATGGTATAGAGGACAGGAGTCTGCTCATTCTTGATCCAACTACAAACGAAGAGGTAACTTTTGATATTGACCTGCCATATGAGGATGGTGAATTCTATGTTGATGAATATGAAAGAATGTATTGGACCTTGTCACATATTTACTTGAGACAACAACTAGAGGATTAAGAGAAGCAATTGGTACTGCATAGGACTCTAATTCTTGTAAAGATATCTTAGATGTTTCTGATAAGATATTAAATGGAAAAACCGTTTTGCTTATCTGATATATTAGATAAGTATAGATATGTATGCAAAAGAAGGAGCAGCCTAGTGAAACACAAACACTCTTATGGGAAGAGGACTGTGTTTTCTGCTCCTATATAAAGGCATAGTCCCTACACTCTCTCTACACCGAGTTACAAGAGTCTTGCCCCATAGAGACAACCAAGATCCTGAGAGTAGTGCAGAAGATTGTTGCTTCAAGAAATCAAATGGCTTCAGGTCATTATCATAATAAACTCCAAACACCAGTTCATTGATCAAGCTATGTTATAATCAGTGTTTATGTGCATTTGTGAGTGATTGCATATATGTGCTATATGTATGTTTGCAGTTTTCAGAATATACCGAGAATTTATAGTTACTGTAGACCATGACCCCGGCTTCCAAGATTCTGGTAGACACATTTTACATACATAATTAGAGTTGCATTTTAAATTTTAGCAACTGAAGCTAAAGTGCAGCAATGTGTTGGCAGTTGTTTCCCAAGTATTTGATTGACTCTGTAGCTTGTAAATCAACCATGAATTCTGTATCTGCTATGGTATTTGATTGACTTTGTTGCTTGTAAATCTACCATGAATTCTGTATCTGCTATGGTATTTGATTGACCCTGTTGCTTGTAAATCTACCATGAATTCTGTATCTGCAATGGTATTCAGGTGAGAAGTCTTTGTATACAACTTTGTGTCTGCTATAAATGTTCTTTACAACCTTCACCCTCTAAGGTTTTAAATCTGCGGATAACCCCCACACCAATAGTCGGTCACTGACAGCTTGCACAAACCTTCTTACAACAGTAAGGCTCACATCAGCTTTCAAAAGAGCCCTCCTTATCTATCATATTAGATCCACAATATATTACCTTCCTCTGTTTTTTTTAATGTACAATAAACCGAAAGTCTTGCTTTCAATGACTCCCCAAACCATGACCTATTTGTTAGACTGGAAGAAATTTCGCCAAGGTTGTTCCTAAGCTCAATTGCATACCCAGTGTCATTTTTGTAGGTCATTGTAGATTGAACACCACCAACATCGGTGTCCTTAAATACTACCATATCTTCACATTTATTGGTCTCAATAAGAACTCCAAGACATTCCGATCACTACATCCACCCATCGTATGTAGCAACTCCAAACTTATAAATGGTTTTTCCATGTGCTCAAACCTGAAAATTTTCTCTAGCATTGGCCAAAATGCTTGCAATGGCACCAACACAAAACCATCTCCAGAAGATACACTCTGCTTATCAGATGTTGCACGATGGCTGAATACCGTTCCCATCCACTATAGCCCTCTTGCACCAGAGTTTGAAATTTTTGTATCGGTAGCTGGGTTTTGTGTCAGGCAATGGCTGCTATCTTTATCAACAAGTTTCCCAACAGCTTCAAAGCTAGAAGAAAGCTATCTATCCATTAAGTTTCTCTTTAATTCGTTGTCATTATTAGGATCAAGGATCAAACTAACTGCACTAGCAACTTTTTCCTCATCTTCCAAAGGTAAATGACTGTTCTCCAGACCCTCTTCTATCCACATGAATGTCTCCAAATTTGAAGGTTCATACGTCACTGCAAAGCATCTTCATAAACTTCACACAATGCAGATGCATAAGAACTCAAAGACAGGAGTTCTGATATTCCAGCAGCAAGAAATAATAGTAAGGGTCTAGCATTTGTTTGAAAAGCAGAGATCCACTTAGAGTAGGAGCCAACACTATCTGTAAGATATCCATGCACAACCCACATGATGCCCTTAAGTTCATCCAAAGGCCTAGTGGACAAAACTGTCACCAGCTGCATAGTAACAATGAAGGCATGATGTGCTATGATGCCCTTAAGTTCATCAAGGATTTGGCCTTCTTGTAGGATTACCTCAGCGACCGCATTAAGAGCAGACAACTTGGTTTCCACACCCTTCCAAGCTATTGGTGCATTTGTAGAGGCCCAACCACCAAAGAAAAGCTTCCATAGCAGCCTCATATTACCTGCAAACTCTTTATTCAGGGTCAACAATTCATATGTTAAGAGAGTGTCGCCACCTTGATCACAAACCTTCTTATCAAACCAAGAGAAGCATAATTGCAGTACATAGTGACTAATCTTCTTTGAACCCTCAATATAATGCTTAAGCCATATATAAAATGCACCATTTCTACCAATTTTACTCCCAAACTTTCATTCTTCACCATACAAGCAATCATCCTCATAGTACTTAACTGAGACTTACAATTGTTTAACCCAATAAGTGGTAGAATCGGAATAAAAAAAGGTCATTAAGTGGACTAATTTAATGTAAACTCATAAGATATGGACTATTTTCACATAAAGTCATAAGCTTATGGACTACTTTAACATGCTGAATAACTGACTCAATAACAACTTGTTGTATAGTAATGTAATTCAAAGATCAAAACTCTCCTAGCGCATCAACTATCAAAATATGAGAATACCTAGCGCTCTGCTAGGGTTGGGAGAGCGCCTTTCTTAGCCTCTCTGCACCTTCCTATGTCATCGATGGAGTAATTTTCCGGTACTAATATGGGTCTGGACCCCAAAGTGATAGGAAAAATAAGAAAAAGAGTAATTGCAGAGGAATGAAAGTAGGTTGTTGTATTCATCGATATTTTCAGAAGAGCCTCAGCCCAGTACATATAGCTAGAAACTTGAAGGAAAAGAAAATGGACAGCTGTCCATTTTCAGATAAGGATCCAGCTACTGCTGACTCATAACAAATGAACGACAAATGAAAAACAGTAAAAAGGTAAGTTGCATATTGGGTCAGAGCCCCAACATCCCACCTCCCTTGACAGAAACCATCACTAGCTACCCTTGAAAATCATGAAAACATAATTGAAATTCATCTGCACTCTCCCATGTAGCATCATCCTCAAAACCATTTTTCCATTGAACTAACCATCTTACCTCAGGATTGTTACCCTTCTTGAACAAACTCCTCTGTAATATCTTTGCTGGAACCCAGTTACTCTTGTTGGTATCAAAGCTAGGAGGTAAAGTTGGAGATGGAACTACTGAACTTCCCAATTTCTTCTTTAGAAGTGACACATGAAATACAGGATGCACCTTTGCAGTCGCAGGTAACAGCAATTTGTATGCAACTTTGTGATAGGAGCATTTTAATGTGATATTTTAATAGTTAATTCCTCACATTTTGCTTAGTTAATTCCTTAACGAATCGATTTTTAATTCAATTTCTATTTTTAGGTACATTGGAGTAAATGAAGATGAAATGAGCGTTAGGTCCATAATTACCTGGAAATGATGGAGAAAAAATGGAAATGTACTAAAAGATCAATTTTACACATATTCCTACTCCGGCTAGGAGAAACCAAGCCAAGCAAAGAAGAAGGAGCGGCCGCCTGACCAAATGAACTTCAAATGAGCTGAAACCTTCCAGATCTATTCTAGACACCCAAAGGAGCATTTCTTATGAAGAGTGCCAGAGAAAAATATGAGTGGAAGGCCTTCAAACAATCAGCCCAATTTTCTACAGAAGCAAAACCGGAAAACTGGACCTGTAAGAGGTCCAGCAGCATTTCCGGCCCAACCACATGGATTGAAGCTCTGAAAATTTGTCAGGATGATCTACACTCATAGTGGAACATTTCATATGAAGAAGTCCAAGGCATATAATTAAGTCTTGTTGGAGAAATAATTGAAGGAATAAAGGGGAAGAAACTGACCTGAAAACAGCTCAACACCACATATTCATGTTTCCCACCCACATGAAGAAAGCATTTCTTTTTCCTTGGATACATTTTTCTACTCTAAAAGATCATCATCACTTCCACATTTCTTCACCTTCATGCTTTGCTTTCATCATTACCTCATCTTTTACATATTTTACAAACCACTCTCATACTCCACTTTCATTATTTTTCTTCATCTCATCATTTCACTCTTCTTTTTCATCCCTATTTAAACACCTTCTCCTCTCACTCTCAATCACCAATTCCTTCATCCATCTCATCTTCTTTGTCTCTCCATTTCCTTTCCATTTTTCTATACCAATTCCTTCATCCATCTCATCTTCTTTGTCTCACCATTTCCTCTCCATTTTCCTTAGTCACCATTTCCTACAAACATTCCTTCATCCATCTCATCTTCTTTGTCTCACCATTTCCTCTCCATTTTCCTTAGTCACCATTTCCTACAAAAATTCCTTCATCCATCTCATCTTCTTTGTCTCACCATTTCCTCTCCATTTTCCTTAGTCACCATTTCCTACAAGAATTCCTTCATCCATTTCATCTTCTTTGTCTCTCCATTTCCTTTCCATTTTCCTTCTCCATTCTCTAGTTGCAAAGTTCTGCGTTTTCAAGCAAGGAGAGGAAGAAGAAGAAGGAGCCGTGAAGATCATATCCTCCATCATCCACCTTGAAGGCTTGCTTCCAAGATTCAAGATCCAACCATCTAGCTCTCCATCTCCATCTCCCCTCACGGTGTAATTCATTCTTTTTCCTTGTAATGATCTTTTGTTTTCCTTGTTTGAATTCATATGAACTTGTTTCTAGTTAACAATAATGTTTAGGGCAAAGTTTAAGCCCAATTTCTATGTTTAAATAAAGTTTTCGAATTCTATAATTGTGATTCTAAGTTGCTTATGTGAGTTTGTTCGATTAAATTTGCTTTACAGAAAACTTTTATATGTTTATCTTATTTGGGTCGACACTTATAGGATTTGCATGTAATTGGTGCTAGGTTTAAGAACATGAAATCGACTTTTCGTTTTGTGTAACTTGAATCAAAAGTAGTAAAGGTTCTGGACAAGAAT
>BDJD01003110.1:14127-40293 GCA_002564525.1 Rosa multiflora
TAGGGATGGCAATGGGGAGGGTAGGGTAAGAAGATTAAATTACCATCCCCATACCCGACTTCATTCTTCATCCCCATATCCTCCCCAATCCCCGTAATAAGATACTGCGGATTCTCCGTCCCCGTCCCCATTGGGGATTAGGTCCCCATACCCGCCCCAATCCCCATTAAGAATATTACCAATTTATTATATAAAAATTTATACAAACAATTATGGATTGTAAAATATGAAATTAAAATTGAACATCAAAATAAAATAAATTTCTTATTTCAATCGGAAAGAACTTCGCTGACCAGGGCTGGTCAGGGTGGGCTGACCACACCCAATAAAAAAAAGACAGCTGTCCATTAAAAAAAAAAAAATTCTTGTTGAAACCCCCAAAACATCTCTTTTCTCCTTCATTTACCGTGTCGAAACCAAATCTAACCTCCCCCCCCCCCCCCCCCCCCCCCCCCCCCCCCCCCCCCCCCCCCCCCCCCCCCCCCCCCCTCATCCCCTTTACCCGATTTTCCTCGAATTTCTCCCCATTAGGGTCGAATACCCTATGGATACCCTACCCGATGGAGATTTTTGCCATCCCTTTTAGATATCTGCAGATAGTGGGTAGGGGAAGTAAGGGTAATGCAGGTAGTGGACAGGGGTAGTTATCTGCAGAAGAAAAAAAAAATTTGTTTTTTTTTTTTTACTTTTCTGTTATTTTTTTAATTACATTTATGTCCCTAATTTATTAAATATTAATTTAATATAACTTATGGTGTGAGGGTATTTGAGTATTTTCACGTCCACTTTAGCTAACAAACTCTCTTCTCTTAATAATAGTATAGATTACAACTCCGTTTAATGAATAAAAATCTCCTATAATCACTAAAAAAAAAATTTGATCGGGTAGTTAGCGGTTAGTAACTATGCAGTGGTATCCCAGCGCCAGAACACCTGCACAGACATTGCGGCGAAAGCCAGACTAATCCTGCATGTAGTAAGGTGGATTCAGAAGAAGGCAGTCATGGACAATGCAAGTGCATCAAGTAAGTTTGTTATGTTTATATGCCGATGTTCATATATTCTGCAGATATAGGATCGTTATAGTACCTTCAATCCCAACTCAAAATACAAAAAAATCTGATGTTGTACATTGATCTTCCTTACGCTAGTATAGGTTCATAACTATATGGTTATGATTTAGTTAATCTTAAGTTTCTAACAGCCACTAAGCTCACAATATGGTAATGGCAATGTCTCCTTGAACCTTGTTCCCTGCTAAGTCATGAGTTATGATGCTGGACCTCATGAAGCTAAGTTTGATCCAATGTATGCTTCCATTTAAATAGCACCCCTAGGCCTGCAGCTCTTGCATGCTTAAATTGACACACTCGAGGTCTATATAAGTCCTCCATGCATTCCTCTTTAGTGCATAGACCTCAATCACAGTTTTCAAATGATCACTATATCCCCATATTACTTTGTAGTCTTCAATGGAATGGAGGGATCATAACTGAAACTATGAAAGTTAATATTTTCGCCGATAAGAGTAGGTTTTGGAAACACCCTCGTCTCTGCAGTAGATGGTTACTTAACCGAAATTAGTTTAAGTTCTTTAGCCATAAAATGAGTTTTTTTTTTTCCTTATTTTTTAAAAGATGATCAAAGGGTTTCACTCCTGCCTCCATGATGACTCGAACCCATGACTTCGTACATAGGTAGTGGGTGCTCTAACCACTTAGCTAACACCACTTCGTCATCAGCCATAAAATGAGTGAAAAAAAAAAACACACAATTGAGATGATGTAGACCTTGAAAAATATTTAATAAACAAAAAACAAAAAAACAAAAACGTACACGTACCAATCATAAGAAAATAAAATACTATAGAAGAAAAGATTAGAACCATTGGGTGCAAGCCGAGTACCCCCCACATAAGCTGGAAGACAGGGTGAATTGGAAATCTGATGAACCCAAGTAAGAAAGAGACAATATCAGGGCATCTCTAGGCACGTTCTCACCTATATAGATGTCGGCGCCATTGGGAATCGAAGAAAGTTTGACAAACTTTGGGACCGATTACGCTTTGGCATACTTCTCTACGTCATGAACGGTTGGTTTCCAAGGCGCAGGTTCATCGATTGGCTCCAAACTCTTTTTCTAGGATTTTTCCGGATCCGTATACTTAATGCGAGCCATGTGGGTGATTGGAGGAACTGCAAAAGGTCAAAGACAAGGCTAGGATCAGAGGATTTACACTTGGACGAAGTGGAGACAAAAAAAAAGGCAGAAACTTACGCAAGGCAGCTGGAGGGCACGAGCTGAAAACCAACGCTACAAGGTGACAGAGAGAAATGAAAGAGTAAGAAAAAAAAAAAAAAACAAAAACAGAGCGAAAACGAAAGAGTAAAAAAAATATATATATATTTTTGCCACCGCCTGGAAGTCGAACCTAGGCACAGCGAGTAACAGAGCGACGTCTTACCATCGCTCGCGGTTGGCGTCTGCCAACTGGAAGGGCGCGGCGAGAAGACCCCGGCTGAGAGCAACGCAAGCGGGAGAGCTGTAGGCGGGGACCAGCGCCGTTGTTCAGATCGTGCAAAGTTCCAGTTGCTGTGGTGAGGTTCACAGCTTCGTCAGGGCCGTCCCGTGACAAAGTGACGCTTAAGGCAAAATTTAGAGAGACCTTCCTAATAATTTTGTCCATTGAAAAAAAAAATGTCAGCAAAGCAAAGTTCAAACTAAAACATAGTAGATTATATAAACAAAATAAAAAGTAAAAATGCTGATAAAAAACATTAGAACCTGATTTTTTAACCACAAGATTTTGGACTTCAGGCCTTGATGGTTTGTTAAAATTATATTAACTATCTGAATTATGATTACGAAATTAGAACAAAGGGTGAAATTCAGAATTGAGTAAGAGGAAGAGAAAGATTGCTTCTATGCGTATATGAGAGTTTGTCAATGGCTCAAATAGACATAAAAAGAAGAAATGTTACCGTTTGTCTTTCAAAGAATCAGAGGGGAATCAAAAATTCATGTTTCAGCAGCCAATGTTTCATTTTTGCCCAAATTAGTGAAAGTGAGAGCAAAACTTTTGGTTATCTTCTTTTATAATCCCAAAGTGATAGAGAAAGAGGAAAATTTGGGGTGTTTTAACTTACAAATACAAAAGAAAAAGAAGAAATTTTGAGGCCTCATGGAGTCACCGGTTTGATTTCATTAGCCTCAACGTCGTCTTCTACAAACTACAGTTCTGCATCTTTTTTCTTTTACTATCTTTTTTTTTTTTTTTTTTTTGCCTTGGTTGCCTTGGTCAAGGGACAGCTCTAGTCAAAATGACGGCAGAGACTCCTTTATAGAAGAATTACAACGATATGGGTTCCAATCCAAGAAAATTTCGGAGAAGATTGCATGTGGAAATCTGGGAAATCAGGCCGGAATAGTGTGCGACAAAGATGGGGCTGGGGGACAACCGGGTCGGGTTCGCGTCAAATTGGGTCCAAGTTAGACCGGCTACAGCTGAAATTAGGCCGAGCATGATTTGTGATGGGTTTGGGTTTTTGTCAAAGCTAGAAGAAGACTTGGACCTGGGGCTGACCTAGTTTGAGCTGAATTTGGGCTAGTCCTAGAGTCAAGGCATTTACCCTTGATGGATATAGGCCTGAACTAGGTCCAATTACAAATACTTGAAGAATTCACGAGGGCAGGATTTCGTAGCGAAAGCTTGGATATCCATAGTGATATGAACACATGGAAATTTTCTCTTAGGATAGACATCCAAAGAGGAAATTTGGGGGCATTGTGGGGGTAATCAACGATTTTGACCTACCATTATGACAATTAACCTTCGCCATAAGTACGTGGGCAATGACAATCGTAAATGTTGTGGTAACTATCGTTGTTAATGCCACAATGAAGAAGGCTATTAAGCGCGGTCGTAATAACATGTCATGATGGCGTTATTAATAAGGACAGTTATCAAAGCGATATCAAAAAGCGACTTGTGGTGTGAGCTCTCCCTCACCTATAAATACGGGCATACCGAACAAGTAAGACATCTCATTCCAACTCTTTCTACTCCATTACTAAGAAATGTACTGACTTAGACATCAGAGGGTTTTCTGCAGGTACCCCCCCTCCTCCTTAAGCTGACTGTCAAACTCCGAGTCAACGCTCAAAGGAAGCTTCTCGATCGTTCCCGGTCAGCTCCCGCTCCAATCCGCATTCATTGGTGAGTCCAAATCCTCTACGGAATTTTTCGTCACCAACAGGCATTCAACCCATAAATCTCGGTCCTACTCTATCATTGCAAAGTGAGTACTTGTACAGATTTGCATAGTTTGTAGATTTTAGCTAATTGACCGATCCACTAAGATGAGTATAATTGAAAATACAAATAGATACAAATATCTACCTGTAGCAATCAGTGTTCTTAATGAATCTGCATGTGATATAAGCTTGGATAACCAAACAGACTAGTGATAAGCTAATAATGCATTGAAGGAACAAGAACAGGAGCAACGTACATTGAAATTTGCTTAAACAAGATACTCTGCCTTCTCTTTTATTCTCAATACTAATTTCATCTCTTAAATCTCCAGATAACAAGTTAAAGCACAAATACCAGAAGACAAAATACATAGAAGTCAAAGAATTATTTAAATCCCAAATTCAACTTTAGCATTCTATCAAAGACTGGCCGAAATCCTTTCCTGTCCACTGAACCAAAATCTTGAGTACCTAATGTTAAGAGATAAAAGCATTTATCAAAAGATAACCCCATTTTTGCAATATGTACCTGATTAAACATCATGGTCAAATGTAATTGCTAGCCCTCGCTTTACAAACCTGTGAAGCAAGGAAGATTATTACAGAGAAAAAAGAACAATATAATCAAAGGAATGGATGGATTTCAAAACTTTTTAATTAGTGCGGAATTAGTTGAACAATTAAACTACTAACTAAACATAAAACTTATTCATTAAAGCCTTGATCTTGGCTTATTATGATATGTATATAAACATAGCAAGCATAGTAAGGAAGAACAAAGAGGGAGTTTATGTTCTACTCACCCTTGGAGCATGATTTCAATCCGATCCAAGTGAACCACCAAAGTTCATCTCCTTGATCTCTCCTTGTGTGTGTTTCCTCCACATTGAAGCACCTTGGATTAAGAACTCTTTCTTATGCTTGTAAACTTCTCCTTGATGTAACAAGTAGAGCCACAAAAGGATGTGGACTCTAAGGATCTTCACCAAGTGAAACAAGAAATGAAGAAAGATGAAAGGAAAGGAAGAAGTATACAAGTGTTCTTCCTTCCTTGTTATAAACAACTTCTACAATTAGACAAATATTAGACAAAAGGAGAACTCTCTCCTACCAACTAAAGATAGTAGTGTAAAAACTCTCACTTGCTTTGTCCATGCTTTCACCTTATATAATAGGAAATAATTCCAACTATTAAAAGTGAAATATTGACTTTCACAAAGTCAAAATGTTGGCTGGTCTAGACATTTTATTTGGCACCAAAATTGTGTCTTGGACTTTCATTTAAGTCTCACTTAGTGAAGCCCAAGTCCGCACCAAAAAACTCGACAATCATTTAGGCCCAATAATTTTACTCGAAAATCCTAATTATGTCCAAATAATAAATCTAATTAATTTTTTGATTACAACCAACTCTTGTTTAATCTTTTTCATATACTATCTCAATGATCCACTTATATGGTGTGCAATCTCTTAGGTTCAAATTAATAAGACAGTGAAGTTTGTAGAACCATTCTATTTCGTTTACGAATCAAAACTCCATTTTGATTCTCCCTTGTTAGTAGGATCATAAATGTTTATCAATCCTCAGGGATTTCGCAAGTCATGAGTGACATCTTGTAGTATATCATAACTACCCTAGTTAATATAAAATGATAAAGAACCTATTCAATTGGAATTACAATATAATATGGTCATTCTCTAACACGATGTTCTAAATCACATCATCGGGGTATGGAATTGATATGTCAATCCCCTAATGTGATTTCCATTCTTATGTGAGTCTTAGAATGTGATTAGAAACTCCTCTTCAATCTCATTCAATTCTTTGGCCAAAGACTCATTGAATCATATCTTCGAACATACACCTTATTTACTTAAGGATAGAGATCCTTATTGTACACTCACATGTCTCTGTGACTGAATTGATTATACCAATGAATGCATGAATCATATCCATTAAGGGACATAATATTATTGCATCATCAAGAGTTAATCCACTCACTCATAAGACAACCATGGTATCTCAGGTTAAATGACTAATTTGTATTATTGCTGTTTCTGGTGGCTTTCTCCGGGTACCTCACTCAGAATGCTATACCACCTAAGGTACCGATCCAACCCCTAAATCCTGTACCAAGAACACAGCGTTAGAGGGATAAACCATACAAGACGGTTTATGCATCTCCGATGCCTGAGTAAGATACTAATATATATAAACGAATTGAGTAATAGTAAATAAAGGAGTTCTTACCCTTAAAAGTATGTTGTGCTGATCCCTTAATACTCGAGCATGGGAAAGGAGTTCCCCATCCTCTCGATGTGGGACGCAGGTTGTCTCTTTGTAGTTATATCAGCCTTCTGGTGTGTAATTAGATGAGTTGTGCTGATCAGGTCTCGGGCCTCGGGTGTCATCCTCGATGAGCACCGTCATGGTGGGTTGTGAACCCGTCCCATGGCATCGTACCTGGGTATCCCTACGGGCCCCAGTTGATAGTGCCAAACCTAGTGAAGTGTACCCTAATGTGTACAAGTCCCCCAAGTTCCCGTTCAAGATATTTCTTGGGTGGGGACTTGATAGATTTTGGCAAAAGGTTTGGCACTAGTGTGCCTATAGGGAGTCCCCCAAGTTCTCGTTCAAGAGATGTTTTGAGCGGGTTGTTCAGTAGGAGGGGAAGAGAGCTTGAGTCTCTTACCCAATAGGGTTTTTGTGGCCTTGAGCCTCTTGTACCCGATAGGGGTTGTGAGGGTGGCGCCTCGGATACCCGATGGGGTTGGGCTGAATCTCTTATACCTAGTGGAGTAGATAGGCCCGGGGCCTCATGTACCCGATGAGGTGAGTGAGCCTTTGATCCCAATGGGATTGAGAGCTCGGTGTCTCGTACCCGATAAGGATTTTGTGGCCTTGGGCCTCTGGTACCTGGTAGGGTTGTTCGTGCATGTCAGCCACATTGGGCGTAAAGAGTGGTTTGTGCAATAAATGCCCATCCCATCAACTGACTATTTCAAGGCGTGGAGAGATGTGTGGGACACAAGTAGTGATCCTATGGTTGAAGGCTTTTCGCCTTCAACGGATGTGATTGCTCGCAGGTTGAATTTAAGAGGGAAATGGATTGTCTCTCTTCACCTTTTTGCGAAAACTCAAACTCTCTGAAAATTCTCCGACGGCTTGCAGTGAGAGGAAAAGAAAACGATCTGGGGGAGAGGTGGTGTTGATACTTCTGGAGGGAGCGAACGAACGACTGTTGAAGAAACAGGTCAGTGCCCATCTGTAGGAAACGTAGTCTGGTTTTTGTATGCTTGTGCGATTTTGTTGTTTATTTTGTTCCTGTTGTTCTTACTTTTGTGCCATGGATGTGTTCTGGTTTCTGTTATCTCCCCCTGGGTTTTTGTGTGTGTAAGGAAAAGGGAATAAGAATAATGCTGGTGTGGGTTGTCTGTGGGTAGTGCTTTGGGAAAGAATTGGGTAGGAAGAAAAACTGGGTTTCTTTGGGTTTTTTTTTGTTGTTTTTTTCTTTTAGCTTTCTGGGTTTGTTTGGTTTTCTGGGTTTGAAGTGGGGAACGATCCGCTCTTCAAGAAGGCCGTAGATCTAAATTCCTAGGCTAACCCTTGTGTTTCTGATTCCAGATAGCGAATTTTAGGCTCGGGTTAATGTTGTTCTAGGATGGAATCAGAAACCAAGGCTGGGGACGTGGGTTCGTCCTATCAATCCTCCGCGAGACAAGCGAAACCTGATATTGATTGGTACCTGGCTGGCAGTAGTACTTGTATGGGGTTGGCAGAGAATACCGGATCTTCGACTGGGGTGTTCTTGGAGAGTAGTGAGAGTACTGATGGAGATGATAGCAAGGATGACTCCGGGGCGGAGGCGTAAGGAGTCACGATAGCCATTCCCGACGGCATACCTAAACCTAGATACACGCTAGTGGACGGGACTGTGCGCGACGAGCCCGGGAGAAGTATGACAATGAAGGGGATCATTACAATGAGGATGAAATGGGGAATACCGGATGTGGTAGAACTTAGGCCTCTAAAGGCTGGAGAGATAGCGGCGAATCCGCCTCTAGGATGGGTGGCGCTGCACGAGAACCAATTCTACCAAGGGATGTCATTACCGCTGCCCCGGTGCCTATAGTATCTCTTGAGGATGCTAAACCTGTCACCGGGGCAGCTGACTCTGAATGCTTGGCGTCAAATTTTGAGTATGATGGCCATGTGGGACTTGTGCCAGCAAGGGTAGCCCACCATCAACGAATTCCGAGCCGTGTACCAGGTTCTATACTCAAGGGAACAATCGTGTCAAGGTACGGTGACGTTTGCTGCTCGGGACTATGAGCCTCTAGTTACCGACATGCCAATAGTGGAGGAACAAAATATTTCTTGCTGGAGGGCAATGGCAGATTAGAAATAAGAAATGGCACTTAACGGGTACGTTTAAGGCCATCGGGGACCAATCGTACTCATTATTGGAGGTCGAGAGAAAACGGATAGCTAGGGTATACACTGTATGGAGTGAAGAAGAAAGAAGCTCCTATAGGTTCATTCGGTACTCCATACTAGATAAGCTAGGCATAGGAAGACTTCCCGGTGAGGATGATTTTTCTGTAAAAAAAAAAAAAAAAAAAAAAAGATTTATATATATTTTGTTTAAACTCACTTGTGTTTGAGGATTGACTTTTCAAATTGTTTGCAGTGAAAGTGCCGAAGAGGAAACCCCGGAAAGGTAAGGAGGACGACAAGAAGAATGACAACAAGTTGATGGACATGCTCATGAGCCAAGGAGAGGATGCCTTGCATATTGACGTTGACCTGGCTTTAAAGGCTACGGGTCGTTCAATTAAAGAATTTCTCCTCAAGATTCCTGACGAAGGGTACGGGAACCCTGATCCTGAAGGCCCCGTTACTCAGAGTGAGCAGCCTATTACCGGGGACGTAGTTACCATTGCTGATCCCAGAAGAGGAAAGGTGCTGGTGTCTGGCTCAGTCTCTTCCCATTCCGCTGGGTCAGCTGGAATAGAGGAGGCCCTGCTTTCGGGTGAGAAGAAAAGGTTCCATAGGCACCGCCATTGGAGCGGGGACAAGGAGGAGGTTACCTACACCGGTGAAGACATTATAGGGATGGGACCCAAGAGGCAGAAGAAAAGTCATCGGGGACCAAAGCTGTTGCCGTCACTTGGGATTTTATCTTTGGCCATACCACTAGTCCCCAAGAAGCCCATAAAGCAACTGTTGAGCGAGTACGGGGTTGCTTATGAAAAGTTCGTGAGTTCTATGCTTGCTGATCTGAAGGACATAGACTTCAACCGGGTACGGGCAAAAGACAACACCCCCTAAGAAAATCAGCGTATCGCCTGGGAATCAATGATATGGGTACTAGTACTTCTATATTTTTAAATTATTTGCCAACTGTTTGCACTATTCGTGTGTATTAACGGGATGTTACAGGCATTGTTCAACGTGTACGTGACCGACGCTAGTGAGGAAGATACTCAATTGAAGGAAGAGGTTAGTAACCTTTCCGGGCAAGTGAAGTATCTTCATGGGGAGAAGGCAATGCTGGAGAAGGAGCGGGACTCTTTGAAGAGGAAGGTAGAGTCCCTAACTCCTAAGGTAACCGAACTGGAGGCGGCGGAGAAAAGAATCTCGGAGCTTGAAAGCGAACTTGCTGGGGCAAAGACTGAGATAGAAAGTGCCCGGGACTCCGTGAAAGAAGCTAAAGAATCTGCCAAGTCATGGAAGGCAAAAATAGAGCATCTGGAGGAGCGCCTTCCTATTGAAAGGCAAGAGGCTGTTGCTTGGTTTAAGGGCTCCCAAGAGCTTATCGATATGCTACTCGCTACTCAGGACAAAGCCGTGATCACTAAGTATAAAGAGTGGGTGGCAGCTGGGTACCTGGATGAAGCCAAATTCAGGCGGGGACTGCTGGAGAAAAAGAATAAGGAACTGGAGGCCAAGGAGAGAGAACAGGGAAGCTAGAGTGCTAGACTCGAGGGAGGGGCAACTGGTGGTCATCCTGATGTTCATAATTAGGAAGTTTGCATTCCGGTGCCTTTATTTTGTTGCACCCATTTTTTGAACAATGGCCTCGAGCCAGTATTGGGGTTGGTCCCTTATTAAATTCCTTTGCCTCAAAGTGCGGGGTTGTTGTTTTTTTTTTTTGGATGGAAATGTTTAAAGGGATTAAAATTGCTTGTATTTTATGCCTTGATAAAGCGTGTATGTTTAAATTACTCATTTCCGGAATCAAGTAACTAACAATATAGCTTGGTTGTCCGGTACGTCCGGTAACTAGGCCAAAATGCAAGTAATGGTTTAAATAATCCATTTTTCCATTCTAAGCAGCACTAGTGGCTTACACAAAATGAGTACTCGATGGATAGCTTGCCATAGCTGGATGATCAAAAGCTAGGGTAAGATGTTCCAGGAGCTACTTATAATAGTACCGGAGGCGCTGCGTATTCCATGGATGTTAGGAAACGACTTCGTCCATATCCCAGATGTAAAAGGTCGCGGGGCCTACCTCCTCGTCGATCTCGTAAGGGCCTGTCCATGAGGGATCCAGTCCCCGAGGTTCTGGGTAAACCTGTTTCATGACCCAGTCCCCCAACTTCAGTGTCCGGGACTGTACCTTAGCATTGTAATAGCGAGCTGTTCTCCTCTTGTTTGTGAGATTATGCATGTATGCTACATCCATCCGTTCTTCTAGCAAATTAGCATCCAGCGGTAGGCCCTCTGCAATCTGCATTGGTACCTGCGTCGAGGTACTCGATCCTGGAACTTGGGATTTGTGTTTCGATGGGAAGAACCGCCTCAGACCCAAAAGCCATGTAGAAAGGGTCTCTCTGGTAGCCTCTGTCGCAGTGGTCCTCATCGAGCTTGTTTTTGAGTATCTGTTTTATTATCTTGTTGACAGCTTCAACTTGACCGTTGGTCTGGGGGTGAGCTGGGGAGGTGTGAAGGATTCTAGTGCCCATGTTCTCGGTGTAAGCCCTAAGTTCATTCTTGTCAAACTGGGCACTGTTTTCTATGACTATGGTGTCCGGGACTCCAAATCTGCAGTAAATGTTTTTCCATAGGAAGTTTTTCACTTTCTCCGTGGTGATAGCGACGAGGGGTTCTGCTTCTACCCACTTTGTTTGGTAGTCAATGGCTATAATGGCGTACTTGAATTGTCCCACTGCTGTGGGAAGCTTACTGATCAGGTCTAGGACCCATTAGCAGAAAGGCCAGGGGTGCGAGGAGTATGGAGAGAGCAATAGGCGGTGCCCTTGGAATGTTTGCATACATTTGACACTTGTGGCAAGAGCTTGATATTGTTTGAGCTAGGGCCGACATGGTTGGCCAGAAGTATCCAGCCCTCAGGGTCTTGTGTGCAAGAGACCGGGCCCCTGCATGGTTGCCTCATACACCAGCGTGTATGTCTTTCATTATCTTGTGGCCGTCCTCTGGTGTCATACACTTGAGGTTGGGGAAGCAATGACCTCTTATGTACAATTTTCCATTCATGATCGTGTAGCGAGATGACCTCAATTGGAGTCTCTTGGCCTCAACCTTATAATCCTGGGCCAAACGGTTAACCATATACTGCAAGATTGGATCCATCCAGGAGGCAGTGTGGTCCATCATAAATATTTTTGACACCGTTTTAGAAGTGCTCGACTTTTCCAATATTTCGACCTTGGTAGCCCAGTAAGCAGGACTTGGAGAAGTTGCCGTAATCTTAGCAAGGGCGTCTACTTTGTCATTTTTTGCTCTGGGTATTTGAGTGATGATGTAGGAGGTAAATCTCTGAACCAGTGCCCGGGCTAAGGCCTGGTAAAAGGACATGTGGGGTCTTTTGCCTCGAAGTTACCGCTAACTTGGTTCACAACCAACTGGGAATCGCTGAAGATATGAAGGTGCTGGACGCCTAATTCCCGGGCAATCTGTAGACCTGCTATGAGTGCCTCGTACTCTGCAGCATTGTTGGATGCCTTGAAGGCAAACTTGAGGGCATACTCGTAGACTTGATCCTCTAGGCTGATTAGCAAAATATCGGCGCCACTTGTCTTTTTGTTAGATGCGCAGTCAACATACAATCGCCAAGTGCTTCGTGGTTGTGGGTTCGGGGCTGGTGGTTCAGGCTTTCCCATAGGTGGATCATGAGGGGGAATAAGTTCATAAATGAAATATGCCGCTGCTTGGCCCTTAATAGCTATCCGGGGCTGGTACTTGATGTCGAACTCTCCCAATTCGGTGGCCCATTTAATTAATCTTCCTGATGTCTCTGGTTTCTGTAAAACTTGTCTCAATGGGTGATTAGTGAAAAAGGTGATCGAGTGTGCCTGGAAGTAGTGTCTGAGCTTCTGAGCCGACACCAGGAGGGCCAATGCTACCTTCTCAATGTCCGGGTACCTTGATTCTGCACCAGTGTAACCTTTTCCAGAGTAGTACACCGGGTACCCACAATCGGAATCCCGCCTGATCAGAGCAAAGCTTACGGTAGTCGAAGATGCTGAGAGATATATGTAAAGCATTTCTCCAGGAACAGGTTTGTACAGAAGAGGTACCGCTGCCAAGTATGCCTTTAGGCCGAGAAAAGCAGCTTTGTGCTCAGCTGTCCAAGCTATTACCTTGACGTGTTGGATTTTCAGTAACTTGAAGAAAGGAGTACACTGGTCCGTGAGCCTTGAAATGAATCTTGACAGAGCGGTCACCTTACCCGTAAGGGACTGGACCTCGTTCCGGTAGGTGGGGGGCATCATGTCTAATATAGCCTGCACCTTCTCTGGGTTCGCCTCTATTCCCCCTGTGGCTAATGATGTACCCGAGGAACTTCCCTACTTCGACCCCGAAGATGCACTTCTGTGGGTTAAGCTGCATACAGTTGCGTAATATGATGGCGAAGACAATTGATAAGTTAGTTACGTGGTCCTCGGTAGTTAGGCTTTTGACCAGCATATCATCCATGTATACCTCCATGATAGTATCGATGACATCTGCAAACATGGGGTTGACAAGTCGCTGATAAGTGGCACCTGCATTTTTCAGTCCGAAAGGCATGACCTGGTAACAATAAAGACCTTTGTTTGTGGTGAAAGCGGTGTGTTCCTCATCTGTGGGGTTCATCCGAATTTGATTGTACCCTCTGAATGCATCCATAAAGCTGAGTAACCGATACCCAACGGTGGAGTCGATTAATTGGTCAATTTGTGGGAGAGGGAAGCTGTCCTTGGGGCATGCCCGATTGAGATTTGTATAGCCTACACACATACGCCATGATCCCGACGCTTTCTTTGGTACCATGACCACCTTGGCTAACCACCGGGGATACATCACTTCCCTGACAAAATTGATGGCCATTAACTTCTTTACTTCAACTTGGATAGTCTCGTACTTATCATGTGTGAAGGCTCTGCGCTTCTGTCTTACTGATGCCGAGAAAGGAACAATGCTAAGGTTGTGCATGGCTATGTCAGTGTGTATACCGGGCATATCCTCGTATGACCAAGCAAAAGCTGATGCATTAGATCGGAGGAACGAGATTAGGTTTTCTCTGATAACCGGGGCCAACTTGGTACCTATCTTGACAATTCTGTCCGAGAATTCTTCTGATAACACCACTTGCTCGATGTCCTCCACTGCATTGGGCCGTTCTTCGTCCGAATCCGTATCATCTCTGGGGTTCTTGTACCTGTCCGTGAGAAGGTCGGTGGCTACAAGCAACATTTCCTACTTTCCTTTACCCCGAGATACCGTTAAAGAATATCATTGCCTTGCAGCAGCCTGATCACCTCGTATGGTCGCTATTCCCACTGGGGTTGGCACCTTCATCATGAGCATATGTCCTGCAATGAATGTCTTTAAACGCCAGAGTGCCGGTCAGCCCAAGATAGCGTTATAGGATGAAGCACAGTCGACCACAATGAACTCTGTTTTGATGGTTGAACAGTTTGGACTTTCTCCCATTGTGATCGATAAGTAATCTAATCCAAGTGGCTGGACGATATCTCCTGAAAAGCTGATAGGGGGCTCATTATCCTGTGACAGCTTGGCCCGTCCTCTATTCAAGGTCTTGTATACATCACGAAATAATACACTAACAGAGGCCCTGGTATCCACAAGCACCCGAGAAGTTATGTAGTGGTCAATTTGGAGTGTGATCAGGAAGGGGTCATCATGGGGCATCTTGAGGTCAGCTTCTTCTGCTTTCAAGAAGGTAACAAACTTCCACCTAGCGTCGCTTCCTTGCTGCGAGGTCTTGTGGAAATTGAAAACTTCCAGGTGTCCCAAACTGGAGCGTCGCTTCATACTCTTGGGAGGTAAGTCCTTTGGTCCTCCACCATGGATCGTGAGAATCCGGCCGTATACTTTGATGACTCCTATCTCTTTAGCTGGTAGATACCACTGCAGTTTGCCCTTCTGGACGAGGGACTCAATTGTGTTCTTCAGGGCCATATAAATATTGGTATTATGTCCGGCATCCTCATGATAAGTGCAGAACCTGCCGGTATCCTGCTGTGTGAGTTTACTTTTTGGGAACTTACAGGTTTGTGGCCTGGGTATTTCATCTCGATTTTCATTCCAGATGGTCTAGTACTTGGTGGTGAGGGTAGTGAATACCTCGTACCGAGGTGGAGGTGGTGTCTTGGGGTATTGTGTCCGGTCATCCCGGTGGGACTGTGTTCCCGTATAATCTGCTAACCTATAAGACTCTTTGCTTCTCTTGCCTGCAGAGTACGGTGACCGGGGTGCATCCTATATCCATTCTCGCTTCCTTGCTTCGTCTCTCTGGACTGGGGCCTGGTTAGCAGTTCTTTTCTTTTCTAGTTTGACGTTATCCCGGTATGTTTCGAACTCGGCCTGGGCATGCCTGATGCCTGATGGCCCTGGCCATCAACTTATAGTAGCTAGCCTGGGGATGATGATTGATTCCATAGAGGAAATCCCCGGGCCTTAGGTCCCTCTTGAAAGCTAGCTCTGCCAACTCCTTGTTGAGATCCTGGCATTTGGCGATAGCCGCCTGCCACCTGTTGACAAAATATTTCAACGTCTCGTTCTCCCCCTGTTGCACTTTTAGCAATCCAGTAGGGGGTGTTTATTCCATCAGTACGTAGAATGAATCGAGCCACGAATTTGTCTGCGAGCCCCTTGAAGTTTCCTACGGAACTAGCCGGTAGTTCGTAGAACCAACTCAAAGCCTCCCCGGATAACGTTTCCTGGAACATGTTGCAACAAACCTCATCCTTGTATCCCTTGGCACTCGTTTGCGAACGGAAGGATTGCAAATGTTGATATGGGTCCCCGATTCCCGTATAATCAATTTTAAGCAGCTTCGTTGTATTCAATCGTACCGCACCTCGGACTTCCTAGGTGAAAGGACTCGGACGATCCTCGAAAGTCGTCAGTGGCCGCCAGGCTTCCCTATGCTCTACTGCCTAAACCCTAGCATGGAAGGCGCTCAAGCTCGTACTCATTTGTAAAAGCAGTTTAGTATTTGGGTCAGTTACTAGTGGTTCAATTTGAGGTGGCTAGGGTAAAGGTGGTGGTCGTATGTGGCTTAGGCTTTCTGGGTACAAATCTACGGGTATGTGGTTGGCCTGGTGTTGAGAGAAAATCTGCACACTGTGAGCGTAAATGTCACCCAACATAATTTCACTCGTATTCATTTAGTGAATAGAGTTTTAATTATTTCGGGTTCGACCCATTCAAGACAGAATGTGTCTTTTAATTACAATCCCCATTACAGGGAAACGCCCTTTGATTCCTATTATGAAGAAATCAATTGTAGGGATGTGTGTGTTTGTTTATTTTTGTGGCTGCCCCCGGATGTCTGAATGGGTTGCCTACGTACCCTGGGAGAGGGATCAAGCCATTCGTAGTTCAAGAATTCCAATGGGTGAATGACCCATTGGAGGGTATTGCTTTTTGGAATAGGAATAGTGTTTGGACGAATTTGGTGTAAGTGAACCAGGGATTCGATTTTGGATTTGTTTGGAAAAGCTATGACGTTTCCTGGTGCTTGGTGGAATTTAACTGATGAGGTCAGGGATTCGAATTGAATGAACCAGGGAGTCATGGATTTTCTTTGGACTTGCGGTTGCATCTAGTGGGTCGCTAGATTGCCTACATACCCTGTAAAGGGATCAAACCGTTGTAGTTCGAAAGAATTTGTATTTCTGGTGTTGAGATAATTTTTGTGTCAACGGATGTATATATATATTTTTTTTTTTGAATCCGTCGAATGTATTTCTTCTGCAGACGCTGGAATTTAATTTGGGCACCCTGATGTGTTGAATATTTTACTGGGCCGTGTAAATGGGCTTTTGTGTTGTTGACAAACAAATTTAGCCAGGCCCGAACTCCTGAGGGAAACTGTCTTGAAGTGGACTTTGTAGTGCTTCGAAATTCGTAGGCAAACCCATAAACTGATTTGGACACCCATCTTTTCGCTCTAGGCCTTTTAGCTTTGTTTCGCGTCAGGCCCGAATGATTTGGGCACCCATCTTTCTTTCCAAGCCTTTAGCTCTATTATGTGTTAGGCCCAATTGTAATCTACATTGAAATCCACGAGGTTAAACTGGTAGGTTCCGTCTTCACTTTGGCCAAACTGATCAGCTGGAGTCCTTGTGGCTAACCCAAACGGATAGGTACCAAATCAGAGATGGGAGTCAATCTCAATTCGAATTGGAGAAGGAGACACCTTCCTGTATTCCCAATAAAAGGAGGGCTTTGTCACAATGCTCTACACCCCTGCTTCTACACAAAGAATCGGAAATTACTCCCTTGTTCGCAAAAATTGGGTAAAGGCTTCTCACTTCTTACTTCTCCTCTGTAGCTCCAATTTCTTGTTCATGTGCTGATTGCTCTGATTGATCATTGTTACCCCGATTTTCTGCTACGGGTTCGGAACGATTCTTCAAGCAATTGGCGCGTGCTTCCACAACTTGTACGCATTCATCTTGCTATTTTTTCTGATTATCCATTGCCTGGGTTTAGTTGGAATTCAGCAATGAAGCGTCTTCTTTGATTTTTGTTTTGATTGAGAGAGATGAGCACGTACTTGCTGCATATCTGTTCATTTACATATTGCGAATTGACTTGCAGCTCCCTTTTTTATTGACAAGCTTTTGTATGATTAAAGCTATTTGTCATTATTTACAGGTCTCTATAATCAAAGTCTCGGACAGGTAGCTCGACTGCATAGCACCATTCTTGAAGTCAAAGCAATTGTTGGTTAAACTTTCTCTACTGCTACTCACCGAAAACAATTAATATTGCTGCAGTTTGCCTTTGTTGTTGTCTTCATAAGCCACCGCTTCACACATTCAGTTATATTTGGCAATATAAACCATGTTTTTGTCTTCTTGCTTATGACATAAAGCAAAGCCATGTTTTTGGCTTCTTGTTAGCATGATTCCAAAAAAAAAAAAAAAGTTCATGTTTGCTCCAGCTTGCATTCACGGTTTCAAAGACACCACTAATTAAACATTGCCATCATTTGTCTTCTAGCAAGTATCATATTGAAGCAATTAATTGAATCCCACCGTTTGGCTTTTGCAAGTTCCAAGTTGAACATGTTTTTTTTGTCTTCTTGTCATCACTTTGATTTGACCACCGTTTGCAATATATGTAATTATGCAATACATGTTTAAAGCCTCTAGTTTTCTTGCTGCACTTCAAGTTTGACTTCATGTTGTCATCATCTACTGACCATAGCAGCTGATCATTAATTAAAATGCCACCACATCTTGCTTTGATTTGCCACCCCGTGCAACACCGCTTCGAACGCAAAACCTTCACCAATGTTTAGCTTGTCTTTTTTTTATTCTTGGAACAAATATATGAATTTAATTATTCCTATCTTGGTTCCAGAACATGACTTTGCCTTTCAACTAACAATTAACACGAAAGTTTCTGCATATGTAGGAACAATTGAATCTACACTGCCAAGCTCCAGAGGTCAATTTCAGAGTGGTAAGTACTGCAAAAACCGGCAATCTCGCTAACTCTCTTCTTTTATTTCTCTTCCTCTGTCCGCGGCTCTGCCTTCTGACTTTCTTCTTTTATTTCTTTTCTAATGCAGGTTACAGAGGCAAAACACTAAGGTTGAGGCTTTGTATTTCTTTGCTTGGCATTGTGAACTGGTAGTTTGGGATTTGTATTTCTTTTTTGAAGTGGTGGTGGAAAAGTTTTGATACGGTGGATGGATAAAAGCAAGGCAGCAAGGGAGGCATTTTATGTGATGGGTTTTGCTGCGTTTGGAGGAGGAGCATGTACTGCATAGGTTGTGATATCGGAACTCGGCCGTTCATGAACGACCCCTATGTTCCAATATTTAAAACCCCAGCAGCCGTGTTGCATTAAGACGTCAGCCGTTCATGAACGACCATGTTAGTCTTAATTCAAGAGAAGATTGTTCGGCCGTTCTTGAATGACCATGGTTATCACGAAAGGGTGTTGGTTGTTCATGAACAGCCCCCTTTTGCCTTGAACAAAACCTGTTAATTCCCTGCCGAAGCAAGCAAGAGCAGCATGATGCAGTGTCTACCTGAACTTCTCCCTTCGAGCCACTTCGATTTCGCTCTCTGTTTTGGCAGAGTCTTAGCCTCTTGTTTTCTGAATATTTTTCTCCTCTCTCTCCGTGTCTCTCTGTGTGTATTTCTCTTCGGTGTTGCAGCCTATATATAGTGGTCATGGGATAGGCGTAACCGGATTGTGATAATCACTTTGTATTTTGCATTTGAATTTGAATAACAAGTCTTATCTTTATCGCTTGTTATCTTTGAATTGGTTGAGATATTAATCAATACTTGAATAGTCAACGGTTCAAAGCTAGCAGAACTTATCCTTGACGTTATTCAAAGCCAAAAGACTTTGAAAATATTTGAATAGCCCCCCTTGCTTGCTGTTTGAACTTGGTCAAGGCTATGTGACAAATATCTATATGTATTTCTTTTCCTTTGCCACGGCAGCTGCATATATGTAGCAACCAAAATTTTTTTTATGTCTCAACACCTGGCACCGGTCACACCTGTAACTGGGGGGTTGCATTTAATTCTGTTGTTACCTGAGAAGCTTGGGCGAGGGCTTGAGTGAGCGCTTCATTATGTTGGTGTCGTCAGTCCAGCGCCCCGGTGAGTGCAGTATTCTCATCCTCCAACTCTTGTAACCTCTGCTGTAAGAGGAGGTTGGTCTCTCTATCGAGCTTCTGTTGTTCCAGATCGATCCGAGCTTGTACCCGGAAGGCTGCAATCTCTGCTCACATGGCTTCCAGCTCCGAGACTGGGGTTGTTGGATCGGGAACCTGAGGGTTGCTTGAGTTATGCAGGTCTATGAATCGGAGACCATGTGTTTCTCTCCTGACACTTGGCGTCCCTGCTGATGAAGTGCCCGGGCTGAATATTAATACTCAGGCAACATTTTTGCCCTCAGCTGCCGTTTCTTCCGGCTCAGTCATGATTCGGTACCCCTATCTGGCGCGCTAATGTTTCTGGTGGCTTTCTCCGGGTACCTCACTCAGAATGCTATACCACTTGGGGTACCAATCCAACCCCTAAATCTTGTACTAGGAACACAGCGTTAGAGGGATAAACTGTACCGGATGGTTTATGCCTCTTCGATGCCTGAGTAAGATACTAATATATATAAATGAATTGAGTAATAGTAAATAAAGGAGTTCTTACCCTTAAAAGGTTGTTGTGCTGATCCCTTAATACTCGAGCATGGGAAAGGAGTTCCCCATCCTCTCGATGTGGGACGCAGGTTGTCCCTTTGTAGTTATATCAGACTTCTGGTGTGTAATTAGATGGGTTGTGCTGATCAGGTCCCGGGCCTCAGGTGTTCGTGGTGTCGTCCCCGATAAGCACCGTCATGGTGGGTTGTGAACCAGGCCCATGACATGGTACCTGGGTATCCCTATGGGCCCCAGTTGATAGTGCCAAACCTAGTGAAGTGTTCCCTAGTGTGTACAATTGCAATTTGGAGTTCAAGTTTGACATGTAAGTAAAACTCCAGACAAGAACTCTAATGATCGCGCTCACTGTACTCATTAAGATAAGAGCACCCACATACTTATATTAGTGCCTCTACATGAATGACAAGAGACATATCATCCTCTATATTAAGCATACATAGTATGTGCTAGTCTTTCTGGATCATCAATCCAAATGATAATCCTATGACTAGGAACCTTTTAGGATAAGAGTATAAAAGAGTAAAGGTCTCATATATCTAACTCTTTATATTACTTTCTCTTTAACTCATATTCCTTGGACCTTGTTCAATCAAATATTAAATATAAGCGATGAACAATAAACTTGCCCTTTTGATTAATAATAGTTACAATAATAATGACATCAAAATGATTATTTCAGGACACAACTCCTTCAATAATTTCTTCATTTCTAGATCATAATAAGTTAGCAACAGAGCATAACTCTTTGTAAGGAGCACATAATAAATTAGTTAATGATTATGATAAACTCATTAGGCTCTATGGAATAATTCATTATACATTAGAGGAAAGAATAAAGTTTGAGCAAGGAAGAGCAATAATGAATCTAGTCAATAAGGAAGAGGTAGCTGAAATTAGGGCTATCAATGGGTCATGTCGGGTTAGGTTTATGTTGGATTAAGGTATTTGTGGTGTCGCAAGATACAAACCCAAACCGAACCCATTTAATAATCGTGTCAAAAATTTAAACTCAAACTCAACCTATTTATTAAACGGGTTACCCGTTTCCAACCCGCTTAACCCATTTAACAAATAGGTCTTGTCGTGTTAGACAAAATGATCCATTTAATGGTTATTAATGTGACCCATTTAACTAAAAAAAATGCATAAATTGATTAAATTCACTACAAACTCCACAAGACGAAGAATATAAATAATTTTATATATTCATAAATAATTAAATCCAATAATTATAAAAAAAATATTTCAAATTATCTAATCCTATGATCAAATACTCCCAACGTCCAAAATTTCAAGAAAAAGTATAGCATAATCGGGTTATACGGGTTGACCCGTGGCCGACCCATTTATTAAATGGGTCATGGTGGGTTGACCCACGACCGACCCGCTTTTTAATCGTGCGGATTCAACCCGCTTTATTTCGTGCGTGTTTCGAGTCGTGTTATCGGATCGTGTCGGAATTGACAGCCCTAGCTGAAACCTCTAATGATAATATAAATGATTTTATAAATTGGCCACTAAATTATGATGAAAAAAAAAAGCATTTATACTTTGCAAGTTTTAACTAGGGATAATTTTAGACAACATGAAGCAAAAGATATTTTTTGTATTCATGAGCAAAGGAAGCACAATAATCTACAACGAGCAATACAACAATTTCTTTTTCAACTTGTGGGAAATCCCCAACTAGGGATAGATTTACATACTCAAGCACTGTTTTATCACCCAAATGAAAAAGTTCATTTTAAAATTTTGTTAGCAAACATGAATATCGTAGAATATAGAACCCTATATTGAGCATGAAGAGCAAAATATTATAGTAAAACCAGGTTTATTGCTTGAGTATGATTTTCTAACACAATTACATATTGAGCATGACTATCATATACAATCCTTTTCTCTAGAACTTCATGAATATATCCAGCAATATTTGAGCACTTGAGGAGGCAGAATCTTGTTAACTATAGATAATATACCTCCCGCCTTATTTAGTAGAAGCATTTACCCAGATAAGCCTAGACATAATATTATTATTACTCAAGAAAGATACATAAGACCACCTTTAGGCTCAACATTAGAAAACAGTCCAACAGTAGAACATATTAATAGATTTAGAGGAGCACAAATTGTTCATCATTAGATTTAGAATAATAGTCATCTCAACCTACTTCTTCAAACCAAATATATCAAACTCTACTCCAAAAGGCAAGTAAACAAGCCCAGACAACAATCTATTGTCAGACACTAGTGTGAATCCTCAAAAGAAGTATATAATCAACTACATGATGAAGGCTTAGAAAGACTTAGAAGAATAGAAGCAGAGGATGCAGATGATGCATATTGGGAAAATCTGTCAGACGATGAAACACTTAATTTGGAGAACACGATGGAAGGTTGAAGATATCCGCATTGCCAAAAGGATAAAGATAGAGAAGAGTAGCAATTGAAGTAGAGACAAAAATAAGATGAAGATAGAGTAGCAGCAATTTCAGAATTTTGTCTGTTAGTAATAGGCAAGAAAAAGACAAAGCAGTAATCAGTCCGCATGACAAGAAAAGAATTTCTTCAAAAGACAAAGGCATAATTGTCTCTTCATGATAAAAATTGTAGTTACTGGTAAATACATTACTGAAAGTGTATTGACCGGTGATTAGCCCAAAACTAATGCATTTTTTTGTAATAAAAAGATACTTTTTTTAAAAAAGGAATATTGATATCATAGAATCAATAGCCATAGAAATTGTTGGTATATATACCTCCCAGGCACAAATATCGAAAGAACAAGGCTCACTAGCCACTTAAAACAACGCCAATAACGCATAGACATGATGCCGATACCGTACATTTGTGGTATCGGGTAGGCCACATCTAGGCCCACATTGGAAACAAAGGGGGTGACACGCCCTAACCTACAATATAAATACATGCCTTTTCTCTCATTCAAGGTAGGCCACCATCCTCCACTTACTCCTACCTAGTCTACATTCTTACATGTGTCTGACTTAGGCATCGAAGAGTTGAAGGCCAGCTAGCCCGGTCTTCCTTCTGACCTCTATTCATGGTTGGAGATGGAAGCTCTCATGATCATCATGTTTCTTCCACAGAAATATTTGGCGCTAGAAAGAGGGCCCTCATAAGTGGAAAACACCCACATAGCCTTCCATCTGACCTCTATTCATGGTTGACAAGTATGGAATCTGGAGATGGAAGCTCTCATGATCATCCTGTTTCTTCCACATAAACATTTGACGCTAGAAGGAGGGCCCTCCCAAGTGGAAAACACCCACATAGCCCACCACGAGCAATTTCACTATTTCACCAGAAATTTTTTCTGGCAATCAATTTTCTCTCTCCTTGACTTGATACATATTTACGCAAGCGTACGTATCATTGTCAAGATAGGGAAGTATTAAGCCCAAGATTATCGTACGTACCATGGGGATTAGTGGCTAACCCACAATCTTTGGGTAGTCGGAACTAAAGTCACTAAGCAAACAAAAGAAAAAGAAAATAAATAAAAATGTTATTCTAAGGCACCAAGTCTTAGTAATGCTCGGCTTTGGTTCTCACCAAGGCCTAATCAAAGCTACGAGCTTAGTGATGGATATTTATAATGGTCGAATTTGTCACCAAAAATTGTAAATTGAATTTCTAATAGCTAAATTGCAAGAATTTAAATAAAAGGTTTAACTAACAACTAAATTAAATAAAGGAAAGAAAAGTAAGAAACAGAAATTAGGTCACTAGGATATCCTCCTAGCCAAATTCAATGCACAAATATATTCTGACAATGGCCAAACAATTTATAATGGCATCAAGAACCATACTCAAGGCTTTTCAAGGCTCATGGGTCTTTAGATTCCTTAAAGGGTATTCCTACTCCGGATAAAGGGCCGTAGAAACTCAATTGAGAGAATCTAGAGCCTTGTTAGGGCCTCTAGTTGTACCAAAAGGCGAAGAGTCCTAGAATCAAGGTTCTCAAGCTAGCCAATACGGCAATCGAAATTGGTATTGTAACTAACCATGTTCTAAACTAGTGTCCTAGCCATAAATTAGAGAAGTGATTAGGTCCTCTAACTTGTTCTAGACATGCTCATCTACATATTCAAGAGTTAATCAAGCTCCTAATCATGCATCTAAGTCAAATAATATAGATTAGAACATATGTCATATAGGAAATTGAAAATCATTGAATCAAAGCATATTTATTACATTAAATCCATGCTAGGGCTCAAACCCTAGTTTCCCAAAGAAACTACTCACTACCCATATATAAATACATCATCAAAAATATAGAAAAATATGAAAGAGATGATAAGGAAGAGAGGGGAGAGTTGACTTGGTCACTCTTAGCTATATGCTAGTATGAACCAAGCAATTTCTTCACCCAACTACTCAAAATGGAGGTGTGGTGCTCTTGATGATGATTCCTTAAAGCTTGAGTGAGTCCTTAATTCCCAAAAGAAACATAAAAGAAAAGATGAAGAATGGAGGGGAAGGAAGATGAGAGCAACCCAAAGGCTGCCCCCCTTTAGGTTGTGCGGCACTGTTCTAGGGTGAGTGTCTCTTTTCTAAAGATGAGATATGAGGATTATATATAAGGGGCTGTTGTGTGTTGCGAGAGAGAGATAATTAAGCTTAGGGCCACATGGCACGACAGTGGAGGAAGAGAGGAAGAAATCATGCCGCGCGTGAGGGGAGGACGCCAACCTGAGGTGAGAATTGTTTCTGTGGAAGAATACGGGACCTAAAGTAAGAATCATGATGGGGAGAAAGAAAGAGATGACACCGGGTGTATAGTGGTTCACCTTCCACTTGAGGCAAGGCTACCTCCACTTAGAGATTCTACTATGAGGTCAAGTGACCTTTGTAGTGATACAAGTGTGGGGATCATGGATCCATCCTCTCTAAGAAGGGGAGGACTTCCTTATATAGCTAAAGGAAGTCCCATTCTATTCTACATTTCCGATGTGGGACAATAATACACATAATGCTTCTCTTGAAGCCTCTTGAAGATCATGGGAGGGTGGCCTCCCTACGAAGTACCAGTCGACCTCCACCATAGCTAGGTAGCTCGGGTGTCGGACTACCGAATGCATGTCGTGGTTGGCCCCATCATGGCTCGTGGGCCCCGTACGAGGTCGTTGCTTATGCTTGGCAGTAAGTGATATAGGAGGTATGTACAAGTCCCCCAAGTCCCCGAGTAAGAGGCGCTTCTTGGTTGGGGAGTTTAAATATGATGCCACCAAGTATGAGTGATGACCTTGTTGAACGCCATACCCATACTAGTCCCCCAACTCCGTAAGTAAGAAGGGACTCTACGGGTATGTTGGAGCCCCGGCGCCCTCATGAAGCTAGTACCTGCAAATAAGATGAGTGCACAAAAAGCATATAGATTGCGGTAGGGCAATCGAAGTGACATTTGAGTCAAATGCATCAAGGTGCATGAACGTTTTATGAGATGCATGATGCAAAGATGTGTGATGAACACGGTAAGACATAATGATATGTAATGTTGTATGCACGTGATGCATGTGTTAGGAATGGGAGTGTTGTTACTCGCCAAGTCCCCCAAGTCACGCAGTTAGTAAAACAGGAATACGGAGTTAGATTATGTTCGACGATGCCGGTGAGACTAAGAATGAAGCTCCGGTATCGAAGTTACCATTGACAATACTACCGAGACTATGGCGTGACCATGATAGTCCCCGAAGGATAGGTTAGAGGAAGGAACGCTAACTTACTTAACCCGAACGTATAAGCCATAACCCGATTGTTTGGCTTATGTGTAACGGGAACGTAAGAGTTGAGCTAGCTCATATTGAGCGGGCGTGAGTTTTGTCCTATGGTCTTATTAATGGGATGTAAAAGAAATTTAATTGTCGCGATCAAGCGAGCAGTAGGTTGTGTGAGTTCTGTCCTATAGTCTGATTAATGGGATGTAAAAGAAATTTAATTGTTGCGATCAACAATAGGTGAAAAATTTCAATATTTCCATTTAATAGACCATAGCACGAAAAGTATGAGCGTGAAGCCCGATGATAGTCCCGGTTGGGTACTATCTCCACTTGTGATATGTGGTATGAATAAGTCCCCCAAGAGTACAGAACGCTCGGGAGGTGAGATGACTCAGAAGCAAGGGACTGGACCTTGGCTTACCCTGCCTCCAGTACCAAGTGGGGTTTTCTAAGGGCTTGAGCCTATGGTACCCGATGGGGTAGAATGAGGAGTTGAGTCT
>BDJD01003110.1:40445-56780 GCA_002564525.1 Rosa multiflora
GGGTAGCATGAGGATTTGATGCCTCTCGCACCCGATGGGGTAGCATGAGAGCTTGAAGCCTCTCGCACTCGATGGGGTAGCATGAGGACTTGATGCCTCTCGCACCCGATGGGGTAGCATGAGGACTTGATGCCTCTCGTACCCGATGGGGTAGATTGAGGACTTGAGACTCCGGTACCCGATGGGGTGATTGATCCAATGATCCCGGTGGGGTGAGAGATTGGTGTCTTGTACCCGATAGAGTATTTTTGGCCTTGGGCCTCCGGTACCCGATAAGGGTTGGGCTGACTCGTATACCTAGTGGAGTAGATAGGCTCGGGGCCTCATGTACCCGATGAGGTGAGTGAGCCCGTGATCCCAGTGGGATTGATGAGGGCTTGGGCCTCCTTTACCCGATGGCGTGGCCCCGGGTAGAATGATGATTTGGGCCTTGTAACCCAGTAAGGGTATCCGGTAGCCTTGGGAAAGGGTTGAATGAGGGCCGGTAGGCCTCCTTTACCCGGTGGCGTGGCCCCGGGTAGAATGATGATTTGGGCCTTGTAACCCAGTAAGGGTATTCGGTAGCCTTGGGCTCCTGTACCCGGTGGCGTGGCCCCGGGTGGAATATGTAATGGCATTGGCCTCGTAACCCCGCTGGGGTACCTAGCCGATTGGAGAGGATTTTGTAAGGACATGACCTTGGTTTACCCCTTGGGGGTACCGCACTCGGAGCGAGGATTTTAAGTGCCGCATGTATGCATGTAGTAATTTTAATTGACAGGCAATTAAATAAAGCATGACATTAATACATAGGCATAATAGAAATGATATCGAAATTATCAAATATCGTAGGCATGCTTAGATTATAGAAATCGTTATTGAAGCATGTAAGGCATGTATATGAGCTCAAATTTAAGTGATGCATAAGTGAGAACTTATCTGGAGCTGATTGAAAATGATATAAACATTGTAAGAAATGACGGAGTTGTCCGAGTATAAGATTTCCCTGTTTTGAAAAGTGATCTCACAGTGTAGTGCCGATAATATATCTGGTTTGAGTGATCAAGCTATCTCAAAACAAAAATGGATGTTTAACCCATAGTGTGACTAGAAGGGAATATATAATTATGAGGTGCATGATAATTTGCCAAAAGCCCTTAACTAATTAATGTAGCTATGACATGTAAATTACATGACATAATTTGTGGAGTCATGGTATGTGTTGCCAGAGGTCTGTTGGTGCACAAAAATAGTACATATATGCCTTGATTGAAAGGTTATGTAATCATGCTTAATAAGATTTGAGAAATAATGATGGGGAACACATAAAAGCCTACTGATCACGTAAGTTGCATGGCCACAGTAATCATGCAATTTAATAGTAATCTATGGGTAGTCATGGTAGTATAACTAACAACATATCCCATAGAATTGATGTTATCCTGGAGTAATATATTTGTGCATGTGGTGTGGTGGGCCGCATATGACTAGAGCAAATGTGCTTGACTGGTGTGTGTATATATGTTTTGCAAGTGTACATGTACGGGATCATGCATATCAGTTGGTACCTATGGATGGTGTCATAGCTAGACAAGTTTGACATGTGTCCCCACAGTGAGGACCATGCATGAACTGGTCCTATGCTTTGAACTTGGTCAAGTGGCACATGTAAACACGTATTGATGACTTTAGTGTGATGTTTTAAAAATATGCTGCCATGTTCGATATATAGCCATGCTCAGTAATAGTGGCCTATGATAGATGTTTAAAGCATGGTATCGATCAACATACTAATATATGAGACGAGAGCCAAAGACTTATCTGCTTGGCTGTCTGTTGTTGGTGGGATATTCAAACTATAGCATCATATGAGTACGAGCGCCAGAGGCAGCTAGCTCTCCATCTTGATGGCAGAATCAAACTCGGATTTGGAGAAGGCTGGAATTATTCAGAGCGATCTCGGTTGATTGATGCTGGGTCTGCTCAGCCATATTAGGCTCTGGTTCTTCTTCTCCCATGGGGAGGAGGCACCGGGTTCTATCAAATTTCAAAGGCCAATGGAGGCTACCGGTGAGCCTGTCGGGATTGTCTCTAGGAGAAAAAATGATGCCACCGGGAAGTGCTACTGTGTGATGAGAGACCGGTAGGAGCTATGACGACCTTGTTGCGAGGAAGACACCGGGCTCTATCAAATTTCAAAGACCAATGGAGGCTACCGGTGAGCCTGCCGGGATTGTCTTTAGGAGGAAAAATGATGCCACCGGGAAGTGCTGCTGTGTGATGAGAGACCGGTACGAGCTGTTACGACCTTGTTACGAGGTGAAGTGGGAGTGAAGCAAGGCACTGGGAGTTGAGGAAGCTACCGGTGACAGTCTGCCGGGATGGGAAGGTGGGTGTCCAGACTAGTTTCCCAGGAGCCGAGACCCTTTTTTTTTTTTTTGGACAAGTTTCTCTTTGCTAAGAGTTGGTGGATGAACACAGGGTGCCGGCAGCGTGAGACCAGCGGGTACCTAGAGAAGATTGTGTCCATAGGACTGCTGGTAAGATAAGCTGCCGGTAAGCAAGCTGCTGAGTTCTGACCGGTGTGCATGAGACAGGGGACATGAGGCTGTTCGAGGATCGTTGAGAGGTGAAGTTCCATTTCCGGGTACCAGAGTTCGTGAATTTGGAAGCAGAAATTGAGGTTATCGGGTACTGAGGTACTGGGGTACTGGGGTAGGCTGTTGGTTACCGGGTAGTGCCAGAGATTGAGGTTGTCAGTGATGACAATCCGGGAGGAAGCATGGGTGCCTAGATCATTTTCGGGTACCGGGCTCCTAATCATGACATGTACGAGAGCAGGAGAGAGATAAGTCTGTTACCAGGAGTTGTTGAGGTTGGGAGGTGTGGGAGAGATGCTCAGTGTTCGACTCGATGATGATGGGTGCTGGTATGGGCCTTAAGAACTCGTTGACAACTGTACCCGTTGATGAAGGGCTCGCGGTATGGGATGCAGGGTACCGGTAAGAAGCATGCTCAGGGTATACATGTTTTCCAGTTGAAGAAGGTACCGGATGGGCTACAAAGGTGCTGGTCCCGGATGGAGTAGGTTGACTACGTACAGAGGGTGCCGGATAGTCTGAATTTGAACCTAGCAGACTGCGTACAGGTGCTGGTTCCCGGATGGCTACAAGCTCTGTTGAAGGGCCGGTCCCGGAAGGTTTGGCTGTGATAGCTTGGGGATGACAAATGTTATCCGGGGAGATAAGTTGGGTTTGACCCGGTAAGGGGCAGCGTGGAAGCTTGTCCCGATCGTTTATGATGGGTGGTGGTGTGTTGCACGGTACCGTGATGAATGTGATGAGCAAGAGTTGTTGCTGGGCCCAAGAGTGCATGAGATTCAATTATAGATAAGTACCCGATGAGGCTGAAGTTGCTGCCTGGTTGAGTGCACGAGTAAGAGCTGCTGACTTGTGGTACTCGATGGCTCAGGTACCCGGAAGCTCATGGTACCCGTACATGACTTGTGGTACCTATCCATGACTCTTGCTCAAGGTCGGAGGCTCATACCCAAACATAGGGACCCTCCTTCTAGCGCCAATGTTTCTGTGGAAGAATACGGGACCTAAAGTAAGAATCATGATGGGGAGAAAGAGAGAGATGACACCGGGTGTATAGTGGTTCACCTTGCACTTGAGGCAAGGCTACCTCCACTTAGAGATTCTACTATGAGGTCAAGTGACCTTTGTAGTGATACAAGTGTGGGGATCATGGATCCATCCTCTCTAGAAGGGGAGGACTTCCTTATATAGCTAAAGGAAGTCCCATTCTATTCTACATTTCCGATGTGGGATAATAATACACATAATGCTTCTCTTGAAGCCTCTTGAAGATCATGGGAGGGTGGCCTCCCTACGAAGTACCAGTCGACCTCCACCATAGCGAGGTAGCTCGGGTGTCGGACTACCGGATACATGTCGTGGTTGGCCCCATCATGGCTCGTGGGCCCCGTACGAGGTCGTTGCTTATGCTTGGCGGTATGTGATATAGGAGGTATGTACAAGAATCATGGTTAATTAAACCATGCCATGCCACATGTCTAATTAGAATTGGTTTCCAACCAATCAAACAAAACTGCACGTGCATGCTTAATTAATCAAAATGCAATTGCTTAATTAACCATTCGATTAAATAAGCAATTAATCATTTGATTACTTAAATTTTATTTTCTTCTTCTTCTCTTGCATATCATAATGTAATGTCGAGTCTCTCCATTTTAGTTGACATTGACCATGATTGACCGCCGCCAATTTTGTCCTTTGTCAAAAACTATAATTTACTTTAATTTCTCTCCATTTTGTTCCGTTTCCGCGACTCCACTTATTTACTACAAAATAAATAAAAATAGATTAATTACATAATAATTGCTTTGGAGATTAGCTTAATTATAGTGTTTACAACGTAATTACGCGCATAGAAATACGTGTAATCACTCCTCTTGGATCTCCATCTGTTAACGCACCAAGAGCTCATATCTTCACATCTCTTTCTTAATCTTCATCTGTTTCACATGAAAATCAAGCTGTTTTGTACGTCTACGTTTAACCTGTATATTTAAGCTTTGTTATAATGTTTGCTTGTCAGCAAGGGCTCGTCATTGAGCTTTTATCGTGACGTCGAGCTAGTATAGGTTGGCTATGTCAGCTGGGTCATATAGAGTCCACATAGGGCCAATGAAGGCTATAGTTAAACTATTTTCTTGCCAACATGGGGTGTGGCTCATTACTAGTTTGGCTTGATTAGGGCCGTGTTAGCATTGTTCGCATGTTTTAAGTATGCATCGCGTTACTGGGATGGTGTATGCCATGTTAGTTTAGCGATTTTGATTATTGTAAACCCGAATTGGGCTGTCAAACGAGTAGCATTTGTGACTAATAGTTTTTATGGCACTTGTTGGTAAGGTCTTAAGCCATGTCAACCGAGTGCTAATTGTTTAACATTGAGCCGAGTGTGGTTGTGATGTGTAATGATTTGATGATGTGTGATAGTTATCATGTATGTGGTAGTAAAGGAAATATCACTAAGAGTTGCCGAGGGCAGGGAGATTACATGATAGATTGAAAAGGGAAACAAATAACATGTAGATATGAGTTTTCTAGAGCTGATTCCCAAGACAATGGCGAGTGTGTGCTGCTGGGGCATGGCGAGAGTATGCCACTAAGGCATGGTGAGGGTATGTCGACGATACGTCGGGTGTGTTCTGCCAAGGCATGGCGAGAATATGCTGCTGGAGCATGCCAATGTGCCGCTGAGGCATGGCGAGGGTATGCCGTTAAGGCATGAGCGTGAAGTTCTCAGGGAGTCGCTAAGGCACGAGTGTAGAGCTCAAGGGTGCTGGTGGGATATAAGTAGAAAGCTCAAAGGGTGTCGCTAAGGCATGAGCGTACAACTCAAGTGATTCCGTTACGGTAGCTCGGAAAGGTGCCGCTAAGGCATAAGCCGAGAGCTCGATAAGTGCCACTAAGGCATGAGCATAAAAGCTCGATAGTGCCGCTGAGGCATAAGTGTAAAAGCTCGATAGTGCCGCTGAGGCATAAGCGTAAAAGCTCGATAGTGTCGTTGAGGCATGAGTCGAGAGCTCGATGAGTGTCGCCATGGCATGGCGAGGATATGCCACTAAGATATGGTGACTATATGCCGAGTGTATGCCACTAAGGCGTGGTGAGTGTATATCAAGTATGATATGTGCCCTTGAGGCATGAGAGTGTATGCCACTATGGCATGGTGAGTATATGCCAAGTATGTGTTCCTGAGGCATGGAAGGAGCCGTTAAGGCATGAAGGGAGCCGCTAAGTCATGAAGAGTATATGCCACTAAAATGGCAAGTGTATCACTAAAGCATAGAGAAGATATTGCTGAAGCATAGGTGAGATATTGCTAAAGCATAGGTGAGATACCACTGAAAGCATAGGTGAGATATTGCTGAAGCGTAGATAAGATACCACTGAAGCATAGGTGAGATATTGCTGAAGCGTAGATAAGATACCACTGAAGCATATGTGAGATATTGCTGAAGCATAGATAAGATACCGCTGATGTGTATATAATATACTGTTAAAGCATAAATGAGATACTACTGAGGCATAGAAGCATAGATCAGATACTATTGAAGCATATAGAAGATATCGCTGAGGCCTGGATAATATACTGCTGAAGCATATGTGAGATGTTGTATAAACATAGATAATATAACGCTGAAGCAAAGATAAGATACTGCTGAAGTATGGCGAGTACGCTGCTGAAACATGGGGAGTGTACGCCACTGGAGCATGGTGAGTGTGCTACTAAAGCATAGTGAGAATGTGCCACTGAGGCATGGCGAGAATGTGCCATCGAGGCATGGTGATTGTATGCCCTTCAGGCATGGTAGGTAGGATGTACAAGTTCCCCCAGTATCGAGAACATTTATCGTGGCAGGAAAGATGACTTGTCTTGCTAGTGAGATTTCATGTAGATATAAGTAATAGAGGTGCTAAACATGCAGCAATATGTGGATATAAGATCAAGGTGTGCAAATAAGAGAATTGAGTATGGCTCGATGGGCAATTTTGTGTGCATGACCTTGTTTGGAACATTGGGTCAGTTATAACATGCAGTTGGACTGTTTGAGCAAGTTAGGTATGCGTGGACCATGTAGGCGTGGCCCAAGCAAGTGGAGATATGCTCTATACCCAATTGAGTCATAATCCAAACGAGTCTAAGCTCATAATGATAACAAGTATCTATGCATATCACAGTTTGTGGAGTAAGTATAGCATGTATATATGTGGCAATGTAATCAAGATAAAAGCATGGCGTGTGTTTAACATGTATTTGTAGTGGAGATGCTACTAACACTTTGTGCTTTATAAGCAGGCTTAATAATCATGGAGACACGTAAAGTATGGTATCAACATTAAGGTATAGTGAGTATGCTACTAGAATTATCGCATTTTGTAGGCATTCTTAGATTGTAGTAATCAATGAAGCATGTGAAGTATGACATTAGCTCAAATTAAAAGGGTGGATGAGAACTTATCTAGAGCGGTTCATAAGAGTGGTGAAGATATTGTAGAAAGATTGGAGTTGTCCATATATAAAACTCCATGTCAGCTAGCGAGTACCAATAATGTACTTGCTTTTTCTCATATAAGAAGGGTTCCTCATTGGGGTAGTAGTGCTCGTCAAAAATAAACAAGTGAGTAGTAGCTTATTCAAAATGTTTAATTGACTAAGTTAATTAAACATGATATGCTTGTATAACTTTGCCACAATATTTGAATAAATATTGTGTGCACCTATAAAATGGAAGCGTATGTGGTGTTATTGCCAAGCTAATGTACATTAGTGACCACGGCTTGGTGGCATGTTGAGTTTATATGAGCAATCAATTATCAAAGAGATGAATATCAATGTGTAGGCATTAGAGCCTATACCACTCTTGGTGATTATGGGGGATACACGTTGTGACTATCCTACCATGAATTGTACGTCCACTTTCGGTGGAAAACTTAGGCGTATGTATGTTTAATTGTCAGTACCATATGCATAGTAAGATGCAGCCAAAGATTAATATTATGGAAATAATTGTGAGTATGTATGACAAGGCTAAAGCATTAAATATGATGCAGAAATAAATTTTGACCCAAAAGTATTGCATGTCTACGTCTATATTGCTTGGACTTATGTAGTTTTTGTTGTCTATAGAACATTGTGGGTTCATCTACTTGGCAGCTATATGCATAATGAACATGTGGTAATGTGGATCAGGCATTCCAACAAACTATTCTAAGGGTTAATTTGATTTGTTATAAGTAGATCACAAAAAAATGTGCCTATTGGGATCAATGCACACTAATTCTAATAGTGATTGAAGCTCTTTTTTTTGTGTGTGCGATCGACAGAGATAGCACTGAAGTCCTGGTTAAATGGTTCCATTTTTTGTTCAAGTCTTTGAGCTTGTCAATTCCATTACATTCTCCAACGAAGTCTAGCCATTATGAACCTTCTATTGGATTGATAATCCCATCCACTCGTTTCTATAACTAGTGATCAAGTTCAAATCTTCAAATGGCCTGAAGTTCAAAGCTCAGTCTAACCCATTTGAAAGGCTACCCTCTCTTCAAATGTCCTTTACCCAACAGATGGTGCCGGAGGAGAAGAGAGAGAGAGTTCCCCAATGATACTATTTCCAAATTACCCAACTGTCTCAGTTGTAATGGTAACTACACAACACTCTCTCCTCTACTTGTTTAACACGCTGCTTCTAAATTTGATTTTGGCAATGGTTTTTAAAAGTACTGCTAAACAGAATGTGTCATGATTTATTGTTTTAACTTGGACCTACACCTATGAATTCCTTTCATGTGCTTAATTATATTGACTTGGTTTCATGTTCCCTCAAATAAGATGATGCAATCTTGCAGCAATCCATCAATGGGGAGTAATCACTAGACATATAACAAGATGTCTGAATATTATGTGTGAGATTTTTGAGGAATGCGCAAATCTTGGAATTTCTATGGCTGATCATTGTACATTGCTACTTATTGTTATTAGAACAATGAAGAGTTAGAGGATGCTGGAATTTGATGTTGCTGTTGTCTTTTATTTTGCCCGAACTGCATACTAATTGTATGTGTTTTCAAGCACATGTTGTATATTAGTTTGACAACATTCTTGGTCTTGCCATAAAAGCTTAAGCTTGATGATCTAATGGTTGCACAAGAAAGCCAGACTATAGATTCAACTCAATTTTCTTTGTCATACCATAAAATGAAAATCAGAATTGCATACAACATCATAAATAGGTTTTGAATCCATGTAGACTTTTGAATTTGTTAGAGATAATTTCAAGCATAGTAAAACAAGTCTGATATCTCTTCATACACTTGCTGCATCTCTGATCAGACTCGCACACTCTTGGCTTATCTAACAGAAGAACAATAAGCAACAAAAGGATAATAAATGTACCATATGAGTATTTTACCCAATCTTAATCCAACGTAGTACTTTTAACTAAGGAGATGACCCTTTTTTTTTTTTTTGGTGGGACTATTCAGACCTCCCAATTTACTATTTGGACCTCTCTTCAGTTTTTTTGCCACTGAACTTCCTGATTTACCCCTATTTTTATCTATTTACACCTCTGTTATATATGCGATGTTCCAATAATAAAAGGAAAAAAAAATTGCACCTCCAAACTCCAGTTAGCTTTCATGATCAATTGGGAGCACACCCAAAAAAAAAAAAATTTCTTTTAAGATTAACGTTTTCTCTGTATTTGATAATTACGGTCGACTAATTTGAACTCTCAATTTCAAACCCCATTTTGTGTTCTTCAAACAATTTGGCATTACTTGATGTGGTTGAAGTTGGATTTCCATTGGAGCAATTTAAAGAACCTTATAATTCTTGATTGCCCAACTAGGTTTGATGAATCTTGGTCAATCCTTTTTGGGTTGAGAGAAAAGTTAGTGAAAGTAAGTCTTGACCATATTTTTGTTTTCTAATTTCAAAGATATATTGACATTGAAATTGCATAAATTTAAATTCAAAGATTTCAAATATCATCTAATCTATAATTTATAGAATCTAATAATAAACTTGAGATGAAACAATGAAGAAGTCTCAAGCTCCTAGAGCCAGTGACAACCAATTAGGTGATGCGTACGAGAAGAGAGAGAGGGAATGAGAAGAAAGACATGAAGGAATAGTGAGGAAGAGGGAAAGGAGAATAGAGAGAGGATTACAATAGAGAGTTGGAGAGAAAGAGAGATGTCTACTGCTTAAATCATATGATACATGTTTTTCTTTTTCTGTTTTCCAGTTTTGATCAAAACGTGTTTCTTCCTCTTCTTAATCTTTGATTAGATGGTGATTTCAAATAAATAAGATGGAGTAGTTATTTCAAAGTTTGAATTTTAACTATCTAAATTTTGTGGATAGGGATAGAATTGGAGAGAGAACTGCAAGATGTAAGAGGGGAGCTGCAGCTCCCACGATGTAGACGCAGGTTTATTATTATTATTATTTTATATATATTTGTAGAGGGGTAAAATTGGTTTTAAAATTGTTCAAAAAATGAAGGAGGTCCAAATAGCAAATTGAGAGATCTGAATAGAACCACCTTTTTTTTTTGTTACATGGAGAGCTAAAAAAAAAAAAAACTACATCATTACAAGTTGGTCTCAACTCTCAAGGGGCCATCTAAGGAGAGTCTTCTCTACCATTGATTGACAAAGGGCAGCATTCAAGTCTACTTTAATGAGTCCATTGGTTGTTCAAGTCTTTGAGCTTGTTTTTTTATTCATTTCCATCACTCTCTCCAAAAATGAAGTCTAGCTACTATGAACCTTCTTTGGATCGACGATTCCATCCATCAACAATTTGATCCACACGTTTCGTTATCAATCATAATATCCATACCTAGTCATGTCTTTGAACGTGTTTTGAGGTTTCATATGCTGATTGTTAGTAAAGGACTAAAGGCAGACAGCTAACCTCCCTTTATTAGTAGTGTACACGTGTGTAATCTATCTCTAGCTAGTTTGGTAAGACTGTAAGAGATAGCTGGGTGTGTATTACCTTTTGCTCCTACATTTGGGGTACACGTGTTTTGAGGTTTCATATGCTGAGGTTTCTTTCTGTTGGTGTGTATCACCTTTTACTCCTACATTTGAGTTCAGTTTGGTAGGATCTCATATTATATGTGCCTTAATTTATGTTTTCAATTCTCTTTCAATTCCTCTATAAATTGTTAAACATTAATTTTTTTTTTTTTGACAAAAAAAAATTACTAGGAAAAACCACGAACAACAGCCTTCCCAATTGATCCAAATGAAACGCTAGAGACACCGAAAAGGGTAAGCAAGAAAACTAGACCTTAGGATTCTAATGTTCATAAGCTAAAAATGCCAGTTGGTCAACTTCAAAATTAACTTCTCTGAAAATATGTCTAACAATTATATGATGGAGTTGAGGAGCCAATCGCTTGATATCTCTAACCAGGACATGAATTCGCCAGGAAGACAATTTTTTTTTTCTTTTCTGTATAATGAACTTGGATTATCAATTTTTTATCTTGGAATTATCCCATTGTAATGCACCGGTTAGCCCCTTGCTTCTTTGAAGCATAGTTGCTAGGAAACTCGAGCATGGGTAGGTGCAAAATTAAAACTTTGGCATAAATTGTGCAATGATTGAGATTTCTCATGCACAACTATGTTAACGTCCAAAAAAAATTACTACTTGATGGCTCAACTTGAATGTTTGCATTTGAAATATGCATATATTTGTCATTTATGAAATAACTGTCTTGTGAAAAACAAACCGGTGTATACAAGTTTTATTTTGTTTTTTTGTTTTTTTTTGGGTACCTCATTGGAATATCTTTTTATAAATATTTTGGAATTAACTATAAAATGTAAACTCAGGTGACAACCGCTATTTCACATTGTGCGCTACTAACTTTTTAGCTATTGGTGGGGGTGGTCATTTTGCACTATTTGAACAGTGATCTGTGAGAACTTTGCCTCTTCATTTTCAGTGAACCTTTTTTTTTTTTTTCTAATCAAATTTACCCTATTTTCTAAATTTCTTCAATTTTTTTATTTTTTATTTTATCATTTAGCAACTTGCAAGATTCAGTGGATCAAGTTTAGTTTCAGAAACCTATGGGAATCCTTGTCTTGCAAACTCATAAGACTTTGATGTAAAAGAAGTAGAGGTGTGCACAATGTCTAGTTTTCAGAAATGCCAAGCAAATTGCAGGTACCTGATCTATTGCGGTAACAATATCAGCAGCAAAGCCTCCAAAGCTTTTGTAAAATGCCTTGTAAACAGAAATACTGAAATAAATAGGCATGTGAATGATGTGATTAAGACGGTATAACCGAATATACTCACAATTCTTACACACCCAAAATGGCCATAGAGGAAAAAAACACAACAGGAATATACAAAGAGACTCCGGTCTAGATTAATTACTGTTATCGAGGAGCCATCCCACTTGCATGTCCAAAATGATGCCCATCAAGGAATTTCACTTAATTTCTTCTAAATTCCAATAAACTCAAGTGACAGACACCACCACTGTCCAGATACAGATAAAGCAAACCCCAAACAGACATCCAAACCCCAACTTTAAACAAATATCAATCAAATTCAAGAAAACAAACAGATATCCACTTCAAAACCCACACATACAAACAAGAAAGCACCAAAATAGCGGAGAGTCTTCAGTACACGGCCGTTGATGTACACGGCGCATGTGCTGGGCACGTGATATCAAAGTTGATGAACGGCGTTAGTGAATTGGGGTTAGTGAACAAGAAAAATGCGGAAGACCAAAAAATGAGAACGCAGTAAAACAAAGTTTTACCATACACCTGCGAATTCGATCTGGACACTCTCTTCCCTAGAATCTTCGACCCTCTCTCCCACTCCTGCTTCCTCGGCTTCTTCCTCAAGCGCTCTTAGCGGCGCACCTCGCCTCTCCACTTCTTGCGCATCTCGGCGGAGTTCCCGACTCCGATTCGTGGCAGCTCGGTCCTCCTCTCCCTCTCGCTAACCCCGACAACCCCAATGTCATAGAAAGGTTCTAAGTTCCTGGTGTTAATTTTGTATTCAATTTTACAATTTAATTCGAAATTGGTTGTTTCGATCATTAAAGTCGCTCACTACTTAAGCATCCACTCAGAATAGCACAAGTCTTCGCCTTTCATGGCGACCCATTTCTCTCCTGCGACTCCTGCACGGTCCATCCTCCAACCGAAGCTAAACCCTCCCCAAGCCCTCCTCTCCATTCGAGGTACATAACCCATTTCCCATTTTGTAGAGTTATTGCATTCTAGAAAGTTACGATTTTTATGCTATTGGTTCAATCTCGGAGGGACCCTTTTGGAGTTCAATGTTGTAATCGTTTTGTGGCTTCGTTTTGGATTGGTGGGTGTTGTTGTTTCAGATACTAAATGCTGTAAAATTTCTTTTTTTTTTTACAGATTCTTATGGCGGTGCACGGGTTTGGAAGAAATGCCAGCCCAGTGCTGTTAATATGTGCTCGTGGAGCTCAGCTGCTAGCCTCCTGGTGGCGTTGCTAAGTTTTCTGGCAATCCCATTGTCGTGAAGGAGCAATTGTTGCAAAAGAGGCAAGTTATTATTGCCGCATAATTGTACTCTCGGCTGTTGCAGAATTGTTGTTGATGTTTTAATGGACTTGAAATTGGGTTATAAATGCATATGTTGGTTTAGCATGTGACAGCCATGTAAGATGATTCTATGTCTGAAATGCAATGGGGACTTGGGGTGTGTAGAGTTGCCACAACATATTTCACTGATAAGGATGGGTTTAAAATTTTCTCACTACTGCTGTTAGTGCATTCGAGAACAGCAATTAATCAAAGATGTTTCCAGTGACCTTAATGTTCTGAGCTGTCAGGAGATGGTGTCTTCTATTGCGGGAGTGTACTTGGCACTAACTGGATTTTTTAGTTATCTTTCTATCTGATAGGCATATCCCCTTTTTTCAGCTTAAAGTCTATTGAGAAGGCCAAAGTTGCGTCTGATCTTGGCATGGACTCCAAATAATGATGGACAGGTGATACGGTTGACCCTGCGTCAACTCACATCAGATAGACGGAAGGTATTTTCTCATCTATGATCTTCCTTTAATGTGCTCATTCATTGGAAAGTTATATCCTTGATACAAGTTATGTGGAATTTGAATTAAACATCATAGATTCATTCTTGGTAATACAATGACAACTGTTATAATCAAGATGCTCAATTCTGCAAATTTCTGATACATTGAAGGTACCAAAATATTATAATTTTTCATTATGCATAATAATCAACCATGTTGTCTAATATGTACACTTCTTTTTCTCTTCTCTTTTCTTTTTTTCAATGCAGGCATTGACAAAAGTTGTATCAAAACAAGCCGAAGAAGGGAAGGTGCAGTAGCATTTTTTGGCTGATACTTGGGAGAAAAATCTATCCCTCTGTTGTGGATTTATCATTATTTCATTTTTGGGACTTTAGCTGTACAGTACATCTGCTTAGCCAGATCCCCCAAGTTGATATGCTAATAAGCTGATCCCACACCCACCTACCTTCCCCTTCCTCCAGTTGTTCTTGGTGAGGTCTCGTCAGTGGACCATATTGAAATAAAAACTAAGAGCAGCTAACTCACTTTGAAAATTCTTTCTTTATCAACCATTGGGTTTGTATGCATTCATACTGTAAAGTAATTGATCTTATCTTTTTGAAATGCCTATTTTTCAATTGTTATAGGTGGCATTGAGGAACATAAGAAGGGATGCTTTAAAAGCTTATGAAAAACTTCAGAAGGTTTGAACTTTAAACCCATTCATTGCAACCTTTGTCTTTCATTTTCACTCTCATATTGCTCTTGTCCTACCCCTCTCGTTCTTTTCTTTTTCCCTGGCCCATTTTGCTTTTACATTACATTCCTTGTTTACATCAATTTTTGCTCTTTAGGAAAAGAAGCTCTCTGAGGATACTCTCAAGGACTTTTCAAGTGATTTGCAGGTAACTTAAAGCTTTCGTATAGTTTGATTATCTACGTCATCATAACTAGATTTTGTGGTTTGTCTGGGGTTAATGAAGCCAACTACTAATTAATTTCTTGGAAATGTTTCCGAAATATGTGGCACCTATTTCTTGTTTTTTGAGTGGCTGGATATTCATTTCAAAGGTTACTGTAGAATAAATACCGTCTAAAATTAGCACCATTCTACTTGGATTGAATTTAAAAGAATTGCTGAAAATGACTGTCTGCTTTATTTGTGCAGAAATGGACAGATGAGTATGTGAAGAAACTTGATACCATATCCAAACAGAAAGAGAAGGTACTACCTCCATTTGACTATTTTCTACTTTTGTTAATCTATGCATTACCTGCACTGTGCTAATTTTATATGCTGGTTCTATTTTTAATCTACTTTCTTGGGTGCTTTCCTTGAAATTTACCATATATTTGTCTGCAATTGTGTTTCAGGAATTGCTGAAGGTTTAGGGGTTGTTAATGTTCATGCACCACTGTAAATGGTTGAGCTTCAGTTTTCAAACTTTTATAGTTCACCTCTTTTGTGTTGATAACTTGCAATGTTGTTTATACCGACTTCATGAAAAGACCTTTTGAATGAACCACACATTTTGTTTCAAGGTAAAAAAAAAAAACAAATGAGCCATGCCCATTTATATGCCTATCAATTGGAAGTGTGCACCGGATCATATGAACTCTGTGGTTTGACTTGAGTATTAGACAAAGGGAGTTCATTTTCTTTTCTTCTTTCAAGAGCAAGCATGCTGCAAGCTCGATTTTGTTGTTCGAAGTATATAAATATATCTGAAAAAGTCTGCAATCTACTGCACTGATTTTGCTTCTAGAGAGATTCCATTTGTAGAAATGAGATGGGGGAATTTAATGGGTGCTTCCGCAACACCAGATATAAGGATTTTTTTCTCCTTTGACAATGGAGTTTGATGGCTTGGAAAGTAGGTATTTGAAGTTGGAATTCTCCATCTTGAAGTGGAGATTGATTGTATAGAGGCTGGTAGCTTGGTAGTCTCTAACGAGGTGTTGGCAAAGAGTGGGGTAAATAGTGTTGCTCTTATTCCCCAAAGGGATCTGAAAAGTGCTGTTGAAGAACTCTGGTCTGCTTCCAACCAAGGGAATGCAACAGAGTGGTTCTTTTCATAGTTAAGGAATGTATTGATATATTTTGTATTGAAATTGGGCCGGAATGGCTTATGAGATTGATAAATATCAATGCTAATATTTGTAAGTTTGTAACCGTTCCAATGATTAATGAATAGTTACCTTTTTGTTCATGTAGTAGATTTTAAGAGAAAAATAGCTGTTTTTTGACCACAGAAAAGTTGCTAAACTTTCCTTTCACAAATGTCTAAGCATATGATTAAATTGCTAGTCATGACCAGCATGATTTTGCAGCAAAGATGCTAAGATAATGTTGCTCTGATACTAGATTGTGCTTCTCTACATGCAGCTACCAAAAAGCAGTCGACTGTCCCATATTGAGGCCCATTGACATTGGCTTCTATTCTACTTGCAGAAGTCAGAGGATAAAGCAAGTTTCAAGCATCAGTTGATTCCTGCATAGATTGAATTGACATTAGTAGCCATCTTCTCTGACTCTTACCCGTCTTTTACTGCAAAGAGACCATAAAGAAAAGAAAAAAATGAAGAAAATGTACCTAAATGCAGCTATCACTTGTCAAAGCAAGAAGCAAAGAAATTATTCCGAACTGAGCAATTTTTGGCCACTCAAATGAACACACAGATACACAAATTAC
>BDJD01003110.1:61687-72132 GCA_002564525.1 Rosa multiflora
CATTTTAAAAAATTCCATTTCGTCCCCCATTTTGCTCATTAAGAAGTTAACATTACATTGGTAAAATGGTTTCAACTCGACCAATTGATTATTTTTAGTTATGTTGATTACTTGATTTATTTCAAAATTGGTATTACATGAATATATTGTCCAATTTGAAATAATAGCTTTGTAATTATTACAGTTAATTAGTTAACAGTAATTATTGGTAAATATTAAAATACCCATAAGATTATATTAAAACGGCGGCGTTTTTGCCGAATTAACGGTTAATTCTTAAAAAAAAATTATTTTTTTCTTCTCAAAATATGGCTCAATTTAAAAGACTCATTTCCTAATATGGTTGATTGAAATAATTTTCTACACTTCCATAGTTTTATTGCTTTTATACATATAACACATGTAATAGAAAATAACAAAAATAAAATATAAATTTTAGGGCAGGGCCTAGCCCTTACGGGCTCAATCGGGCCGGGCTTTATTTGTGTGACCCATACCCTACCCTAAATAAAAAAGGGTCGGGCCGGCCCACCCTAATGGAAGGGCCGGGCTTAGGGCCCAAGGGCCATATGATGAGGCCTAATATAAGTTATAATTTTTTTTTAATGACGATGCATCAATTAAGGGTTTTGTTGTACTGATGACATATTATAATTGATATGGTTTTTATGAATACCAAATTGATTGAAAAACAACATTAACTCTCAATTTATTGATGCATAAATTATTGATTGTTTTGAGTAAATTTAGTATGTGAAAAAGTAAAAGTTGACTCGTCATGCTAATATAGGAAAGTAAGCTGATGTGGATACTTAGTCACTGGACCGCAATTAACAAAACTTTTCGTACGGATTACAATCAAAACATGTCATGATTTTTGGACTTATAACTAATTAACTATTGATAATATTGGTTTAAGATAATAGTGAATTCAATTATACCCGACCCATATCATCAGCTGTACATTTGATTCCGTTCACATTGAAGATAATACTTAATACTGAATTCAATTCATCACTAGACCCGGCCCAAACACAGGCCCAAACCCGCTCCAACCAAAATTAGAATCCAATCACTCCCGACACTAAAACCAGATGCCGCACGCCGCTCAAACACAACCACCGCCGACCGCCGCGGCTTGATATGCAAACTCCAACAGGGAGAGCAACACCTTCCTTCCTACACAACTTCTACCCAGACCCAAAACTGAAATCAATAAATTGACTGAGGTATGTATGGTTGTGGAATTACTAGTTCAAATTACAGATCCATAAGAACTGAGAACGAAATTAACAATTTGGATAGCAAGATATCAGAAGCCAAAACAAAGAAGAGAGAGCACAAGAGACTAAAATGAATGAATGAATTATTTACTCATAGTAATATCAAAATCCACATAGAACAGTAGCCTACTAGTAGTAGGAAATCAAATGCTATATGGCACGGAAACTCATACATCAAAATCCACATAAAGCTGCATACTGGCAGTAGGAAATCCAGTACTAGCTTTCTTCCCACTCTTTTTTCTCATACCTTGCATGGAGCAAAAGAGATTTCTTCTAATCCCAAAGAAGAGGGAGATGATGGTGACGAAGACGACAGCCATCACCGGAGATTTTGAGGCACAAGAACCAGAATCGATGAGCCAACCCTCCAGAATTCAACGCTATCAGGCTCCTATTGCGACTCGCTTCTCCGGCTCTCTCTCGGCAACAATCCAATTGATCTGGGCGATTTCCTTTAGCTATTTGCTTTTTACCATCAATTTTTTTTATTTTTTATGTTTTACTTTTTACCTATGGAACAGTTTGTGTTTTTGCTTCACAGTCAACGTCAAATAAAGGTAGTTTCAATAGGTGGTCCAGATGATTTGATTGCTGACCCCACGTAACTGACGGATCGGATTTCACCACGTATTTCCCTGACTGTATGTGTACTTCCACCCTCCGTGTACTGAAGAATTTTCGCCAAAATAGTCATGAAAGAAAAAAATTTTCATCTTTGTTTCACTAAAATGAACATGTACCAGTCCAAAAACTGAAAATTCTGCTATCCACCCGGGGTTGGATATCAGCCTGGGCCGATCGACCGTTGACTTGTGGCTGAGTGGGTCCCGAGAAACGATGGCCGTCTCTTTCCCGTTAGTTTGAGTTTGTCGTGAACGTGAGTGTGTTTGTGAAAAAAAAAAAAAAGTGGGACCGAGGTTGTGAGCTCTACAGGGGGTAACAATTGATCTACCCAACCTGCTTCCACCGCGTACGTCCAGCGCCTCCATCTGATTAGGCAACAGAAATTGTTTTGCTACCCATCATTTTGTCAAACCAGAAAGGATGAAGTATGAACAATGGGCAGTTCCCTATTTATGTTGGGCCAAAGCAGGATTTCCGCAGAAACCGGAATTGGAAACCAAGAAGGGGGAAAAGAAGGCTGTGAAGGCGGCGCATGACGATGAAGACCCTCAGCTTTGTGGTGCTTGTGCTGCAAATATTTACACCTATCTCCGCCGTATGGAGGTAAAGATCTTAACTTTGCTTCCATCTATGATTGATAGAATTGGGTATTGAATCATAATTGAAATTGGAGTATAAAGCTGTTGAATTTGTGATTTTGGGGGTTAATGCACTAATGGGTTTGGAGTTTGGTTGAATAGTATGGGGATCGATCTGGATTAGAGTTTTTTTTTTTTTTTTGTTCTAGTTAGATCTCTTAATTTGCTTTTTGGATCTCTCTTATTTTTTGTAAAATTTTAATCACAATTTTACCCCTTAAGCTTAAACAAAATTTAAAAAAAATGTTGCAACTCTGTACCTGAGAAGTCTATGTTCATTCATTCCAAATGCTCCACCTACTACACTTATAATTGATCACTCTCCCTAATCCCCAGAAACTCAAAACAATCTTAGTTTCTCATATTCAAACCAACCAAGGCCTTTTCCCTGTTCTTATTCAATTTCTCACATGGCCTATGAGTTTCACAAACTCAGGTCAAAGGGTCCTCACTTATCTATGACCACTACGGCACTGCCATCAGAACTCACTTCCAATAGAAATCCCCATCAAGGTGTTAACCCACCAAATCGCAGCCGCTTCACGGCAAGTCTTGGCTAGCCAATCAAATGGTGGAGATGAATATATATGTGTTTGTGGAGATTTTAATCTCAATCATAATTTATCTTTTAATTCGAAAACATGAATTCGGTCGGTGAGAACATTATCAAAAAACTTATATTGATTGTAAGTCCAATTTCATATTTGAAAGACCTTAAACCCAATTAAAAAGATTACACATGTCGATCAAGAAATATGATGGACATTTTTAAGATGGTTTACAACAAATAAGGTTAAGAGTCCTAGCATCTGTTGATTAGACTTGCAGAAGATCATGCAATGAAGAGATAGGTTGGAGATGATGATCAAGATAGTCAATTTCCATAGTCAGTTGAAGGAAAACGGAAAAATGTTAAAAATAAGAATGAGGGTAAATTAGGAAGTTTGATGAAAAAAATTGAGAGGGAGGTTTAAAGAGCAAATTGGGAGGTCTGAATAGAATCACCCTTTGTCAATTTGGGTATTTTGCTTATGAAAATTTTTTAGTCTTTGGGTGGAACCAAAGAGAAGGCCATTGCCTCATTACATGGAGAAGATTCAGAAGGAATGAAGGACTCTATTCGAATATGAGAGGTGTTCTTGTGAATTGGTAAGTGGAGGTTGCAGATGAATATGGGGTTGAAGAATTTCAGAACACACTGTTCCTCTGTATCGGATTTGATGGCAAGCAAATTGGGTTTTGCAAAATTGAAGGAAAATCTTCCAATCAAGGTACATGATTTCTTATGATTTTAGATTTGGAATTATATACACCAAGCTTGTGATGAGTTGCATCCCAGAAATTTGGATTGTCTTGATGATATTGCATATCTCTGTGATTGAATTTGGTAGTGGATGTGATTATACTGATTTATGGAGAATGGTTTATGTAGCAAAATGGTGCTGCCCACTTCAACTAGCTCTGTGAAGCAGTGGTTGAAGGAATCTTGTATTCCTTATGTCCATAGGGCAGGAGGTTATTAGAGCAATATTGGGTAGGACAGCCTATTGTGAATTTGTACTAGTGATTTTGGGGAGAATGTGGTGGATTCATCATGACATGGGTTGAATTCGAATCCGGGTTTGGAGGTCCAGAGCAATGGGAATCGAGAGAGCTATATGGGTTTGCAAAGTGGTGATTTGAGCTGTTGGAATGGGAGCAAAATATTTTGAGCATATATGTTGCATTTGCGTCTTTGCAGCTTTAATATTTTGAGCATATAGTTTCATGCTTTGATTTTGAGTGGTATCTGGAATCCACTGACTCATTTTCCTCTGTAGAACAATATTAGGAATTGTTCAAAGATTGCTAATTTCTCTGATACTTCAAACATAAAGATTAGGAGGGTTAGAATTTGGTCATGAGAGTTTAGACTATAGCATCCAAATATTATATGATTAATGGTTTATTAACCTACTCTTTTCTCTGTCTTCTACTCTCACCATAAAATAGTGTAATGAATTGGAAATGTCTTATGGATGTACTTCATACTTGGCTTTATAATTGTCAGTAACACTTCAACCGTTGGCTTTACCATTATATCTGTGCATCTGGAATAAGGATCATGAGAAGCAGCTTCTGGAGGTACTTGATGTTGCCTGTAAATGCCTAGATCCCAATCCCAGGCAGAGACCCTTTATCGAAGAAGTTGTATCATGGCTTGACGATATTGGATTGCGGAGTGAAAAACAATGAAGATCCTTGCTGCAATTCACCTTATGGAACCAACCTGAGGTTTGATTAGGATCCCAAAATGCAAAGGTACCTCTAAGCAACACTGTTGCAAAGTCTATGGTGTGCAATCTCAAATCAACTTTGGTTTCTTGTAAAAACACCCCTCCGTACTTTATACTCAGATGTAATATGTATACAAAGGCTATGTTGATCTTTTCTATCTAAATTAAGCATTATAAAATATCCAGAATTTGCCCTTTTCTGTTTTCAGCATTACGAGCTTTGCTTTGTTCGCTGACGAACCTGCCATTGTCCAAGGCATGTAGCAGTTGAATTGTGTTGGCTTTTTATTTCATATGCATAGAAATTGGTTTTGTTTCATTGTATGTGCATTACTTGGATGCACTGAGTACATTCACATTTTGGAATGTTTACATAGCTTCTTTGCATTTGAAGATCCCTTCGGGTAAGTATATTGGTAAGAAAATTTGGAAAATCACCACCTCAAGATCAAAACCGCAGAAAAAGTAGCAAAAAGAAAGATCCTCTGACCTCAATCAGGGTTCAAAACATGTAAGGATCAAATGTTTTGGAATTAATATTTCACTCATTGCTCCGTTTATTATTAATTGGTGGACCACAAAATGTTGTCTTTACATTTATTTAGTTAAAATAATGCAATACACCCAAGTAATTTCATAGCAAAATAGAAAAGAAGATTAATTTTGTGTGGTATTTAGGGTTACCCTCTATTCGACGTGTATATATACGTGGAAGTATGGTCGGTCATACTATTGGAACCTGTGCGTCATCAAATGCTTAATTGCATCCCTTCGTACCTTTGTTAGGTTTTATTTCCGATGCTTTATTGCATATAGTATTTCTCTTATTATTTCATATTTTGATGTAGTTTCTACATCTTTAAGCTGTAATTTTTCTTATGTTTATTATTAATAAAATGGTTGACTATTATTCTCAAAAAAAAAAAAAAAGGGTTTGTGGTTGACCTAGTAGATGAAGACCCAAATGATGACGAAAACAGCTAAAATTTTTACCACAGCCATTTCTTCTGGTCATGATAACATCCAACAGTCAATTTTGGTAAATTCTATTCCTTCCACTTTGTTACTTATGGAAGGTATATTTTTGTATACAACTAATAAACAAATTTGACCATATTAGTAGGCATATCAGATTTTGTGCGATCCAAAAAATTGAATTTGAAATCTATAAATTTGATATTACCCATCTATTTATAGTGTATTAATAGGTACTGTGTAAAAAAATTAACTTGATCCGATGTCATTTTGACATCAAATAAATCAGTCAACCATTTATACACTAATACTTCTTTAAGGAGAGTTGAACCATTAGGAGATAAACTTCCCGAAATTTTTACACTAGTTGGTATATCTCATACCCACAAAAGCGTGAAAGTTGACAGATTGAAAAAAGAAGATCCGAATGAGCAGATATGAGCATATTAGTTTTATGTGGTATTTAGGGTTGACCTATTAGATGAAAACCCAAACGACGACAAAAATAGCTGAAATTTTGAACATTACCATTTCTTCCTACCATGATAACTTCCGATGGTCGATTTCGATCGATTTTATTTCTACCACCTTGTTGCTTATGTAAGATATATTTTTGTATACAACTAATAAACAAGTACGACAATATTAGTAGGCATATCAAGATTTTGTGCGATCCTCAAAATCGAAACTGAAAATCGATAAATTTGACATTACCCATCTATTTATAGCGTATTAGTAGATACTGTGTAAAAAAATTTACTCGATCCGCCGTCATTTTGACATCAAACAAAGCGGTCAACCCTTTATACCCTTATACTTCTCTAAGGGAAGCTTAACCACTAGAAGATAAATTTTTCAAAATTTTTACATTGGTTGATATAGCTCATACCCATGAGAGTGTAAGAGCTGACAGATTGAAAAAACAAGTTGCGAAACACCGGTTATGAGCATATTAGTTTAATGTGATACTTAGGGTTTAAAGTTGACCTAATAGATCAAGATCCAAACAATGATGAAAATAGCTAAAAAATTGACCATAACCTTTTCTTCTTATCATGATAGCATCCAACGGTTGATTTTGATAAATTATATTTCCTCCACCTTGTTGCTCATGGAAGGTATACTTATTTCATATAACTAATAAACTAGGTTATAAAATATTAGTAAGCATATAGGGATTTTGTTCGATTCAAAAAATTAAAAATGAAAATCAATAAATTTGATATTACCCATCTATATATAGCATATTAATAGGTACTGTGTAAAAAAATTTAACTCAATCCACCATTATTTTGACTTCAACAAAAGCGGTAAACCCTTTATACACATATACTTCTCTAAGGAGAGTTGAACCACTATGAGATAAACTTTCCGAAATTTTTACATTAGTTGATATATCTCATACCCACGAGAGTGTGAGAGCTAACAGATAAAAAAAAAAATTGCGAATAATCAGTTATGAGCATATTAGTTTTATGTGGTGCTTAGGGTTTAGGGTTGACTTAGTCGATCAAGACCCAAACGATGACAAAAATAGCTGCAATTTTGAGCATAACCATTTCTTCTTATCATGATAACATCCAATGGTCGATTTTGATAAATTCTATTTCCTCACCTTGTTGCTCATGGAAGGTATACTCATTTCATATAACTAAAAAACAAGTTATAAAATATTAGTAAGCATATAGGGATTTTGTGCGATTCAAAAAATTAAAATTGAAAATCGATAAATTTGATATTACCCATCTATATATAGCATATTAATAGGTACTGTGCAAAAAAATTAACTCGATCCGTGGTCATTTTGATATCAAAAAGAGCGGTCAACCCTTACACCTTTACTTTCCCAAGGGGAGTTGAACCACTAGGAGATAAAGTTCCCGAAATTTTTACATTGGTTGATATAGCTCATACCCACGAGAGTGTGAGAGTTGACAGATCGCAAAAAGAAGTTGTGAATGACCGGTTATGAGCATATTAGTTTTATGTGGTACTTAGGGTTTAGGGTTGACCTAGTAGATCAAGATCCAAACAACGACGAAAATAGCTGAAATTTTGACCTTAGCCATTTATTCTTATCACGATAACATCCAACGGTCAATTTTGATAAATTCTATTTTTCCACCTTGTTGCTCATGGAAGGTATACTTTTTTATATAACTAATAAATAAGTTGGACAATATTATAGACAAGTAAGGATTTTGTACAATTTAAAAAATGTAAAATTGGAATAGATAAATTTGACATTACCCATATGTTTATAGTGTATTAATAGATATTGTGTAAAAAAATTAACTCAAACCGCCGTCATTTTGACATAAAAAAAAAGCGGTCAACCTTTTATACACTTATACTTCCCTAAGGGGAGATGAACCACTAGGAGATAAACTTTTCAAAAATTTTACATTGGTTGATATAGCTCATATCCACGAGAGTGTGAGAGTTGACAGATAAAAAAAAAACAAGTTGCGAATGAGCGGTTATGTGCATATTAGTTTTAGGGGGTATTTAGGGTTTATGGTTGATCTGGTAGATCAAGACCCAAATGACGATCCAAAATAGCTGAAATTTTGACCATTAACTATTTCTTCTTATCATGATAACATCCAATGGTCGATTTTGATAAAATCTATTTCCTCCACCTTATTGTTTATGGAAGGTATATTTTTTTATACAACTAATAAACAAATTACATCACATTAGTAGGCATATAAGGATTTTGTGTGATTTAAAAAATCGATACTGAAAATCGATAAATTTGACATCAGCCATCTATTTCTAGGGCATTAACAGGTATTGTGTAAAACAATTAACCCAATCTGCCGTTGTTTCGACATCAAATAAAGTGGTAAATCCTTTATACGCTTATATTTCCCTAAGGGGAGCTGAACCACGAGGATGTAAACTTTCATAAATTTTTACATTAGTTGATATAGCTCACACCCACGAGAGTGTGAGAGCTGATAGATCAAAAAAAGAAGTTGTGAATGAGCGGTTATGAGCATATTAGTTTTATGTGGTATTTAGGGTTTGTGGTTGACCTAGTAGATCGAGAGCGACCACAAAAATAGCTGAAATTTTGACCATAACTATTTCTTCTCATCATGATAACATCCAACGGTCAATTCTTAATAATGTCTATTTCCTCCGCATTGTTGCTTATGGAAGGCATACTTTTTTATACAACTAATAAACAAGTTAGACTACATTGGTAGATTTTGTGCGATCCAGAAAATCAAAATTGAAAATCGATAAATTTGACATTATCCATATATTTTTAGCGTATTAATAGGTACTGTATAAAAAAATTAACCCGATCCGCCTTCATTTCGACATCAAATAAAGTGATTAACCCTTTATACATTTATATTTTTCTAAAGGGAGCTGAACCACAAAGAGGTAAACTTTCAGAAATTTTTACATTAGTTGATATAGCTCACACCCATGAGAGTGTGAGAGTTGACGGATTGAAAAAAGAAGTTGCGAAAGAGAAGTTATGAGCATATTAGTTTTATGTTGTATTTAGGGTTTGTGGTTGACCTAATAGATCAAAACAAAAACGACGACGAAAATAGCTGATATTTTGAGCATAACCATTTCTTTTTATCTTGATAACATCCAACGGTCGATTTTGATATATTCAATTGCTTCCACCTTGTTGGTCATGGAAGGTATACCTTTTTATATATATGATAAACAAGTTAGACTAAATTAGTTGACATATAAGGATTTTGTAAAAAATTGAAATTGGAAATCGATAAATTTGATATTACCAATGTATTTACCATGCAATCTTAGATACTATGTAAAAACATTAACCCGGTTTGTCGTCGTTTTGACACAGGTCAAAACGGTCATCCCTATATACGCAGATATGCCTTCAATTTGTGAATTTGATGAAAAACTGCGTGATGCACTGAGTCCGTAAGAATTTTCGGAGAATTTTTCGAACAGTCGAGCTATTTATGACAATTATCTAAATGTTTTAGAATTTTGAAAAATAATGCTTATTTTCATATATACTAGCATTTCTCCACACATGTTTTGCATGTGCAAGTTATTATTATTATTTTGAAAATAAAAAAGAAAAGAGTTGGTTATTGTACAGAAAAGAAAATGGGAGAGAGAAAAGTGGGTTGTGGGTACTTTTTTTTATAAAAATTTTATAATAAAAATGCATTTTGTAAATGTCTTAATTATCCTTATGATTTAATTAATTCTCAAAGTTTATTAATCTTCTAATCTTCTAGGTTCAATTCTGTCAAAATTTTAGATTTTGGCTAATAAAGCCTCTTCTCTTAATAATAGTATAGTGTTATAAAGTAGAGAGAATATGGAGAGAGAATAGTATGGAGGAAGTAGAAGTCTTTCATTCAGTCTCATTAGCCTCCTTTATATAGAGGTAGGGTTTACAACAAAGTACATAACTAATGAGTATTTACATGGACATCCACATAGATAATAATATTTACAACACTCCCCTTGGATGTCCATCAATGAATGATGGTATTGGACGCGCTTATTGTTGCCTCGTTAAAAACCTTGCCAGGTAACAAAAACCCAGTGGGACAAAAATAACCCTGGTCGAAGGACAAAAAGAGCACAACGCGCATATGTCCTAGGTAGCATGCTTCTGGATGCTCCCC